>JASXSY010000690.1:0-151297 GCA_034509805.1 Sipha maydis | reverse complement strand
TATCGGATTTTTTGTTTAAGCTCTACCGCAATGTAATTTACTGTAGCTTACTTATATAGAAAGATCATTGACATTGTTTACGCACGTGTTCTACAAAGTATTTGAATATACGCAATGATACTTAATAAGTCTATTCCATTTACTTTTGTGAACAAGTGTAGATCGACCGTCTATTTTAAATGAAGAATTACGTCTTTGAACAATGGAAGATATTATTGTATCATATATGGAGGAACACAATCAATGTTGTTTGTATTGGTGAGAATAATTCTTGAAATTATTAAATATTTTTCACTATATTTAATATATGATTATTTAATTCTTTATAACATCTCATGTTAAAAATACAAGAATGGAGTTGAGTCTTACCTTGCATTCCGAATCTAGAATCAGTACGATAAAAAGCAAGCAAAACGATCGGGATTACGTAAAGCCGGTTTTCCACTGAACGGACAGTTGTGTTTCGTTGTGTTTTCTACAACCAGATTAACAAAAACAAAACCAAAACTCTTGTTTCCATCAAACGGGCTACATTTTGTTCGAGTTTAGTTTTCGTTCTCGATCCTTTTCCACTGGTTGTATCGAATTTTTATTTATTATTATTACTATTTAATTATCAAGCATATAATATATTTTATGATATAATATATAATTAATATATAATAGACAAAAACCAACATTGAATAGTCCAAAAACTGTAAATCATATTACTTAATAATATAATATCATATTACTTAATATATATAAATAGTAATAATAATAATAATAATAATAATAATCAATATTTAGTAATTAATTAATTACATAATGATAATAAACAACGATTACAGTTGTTAACTAAAATTATTTTGTAACATTTTTTGAAAAAAGTATTTAATACTTAAATTAATTATATTACTATTATAATATTATATAATTATACTTTATACTTTTGTTTACTTAACTTAGCTAGTATTTAGGTACAGAATTCGTGTTCAGATTTCAGACACAACACAACACAACACGACCGTTTCCACTAAACAGACTCGAGTTTCAAAACACATCGAAACCTTTTGATGTTAAACCGGTTTTCCACCAAACGGACAAAACAAAAACAATAGTCAAACTCGTGTCGAATAAAACAAAAATGGAATTTTTCGTAAACATTTTGAAGACAGTTGGAGTTTTGTTTTTCGTGTCCCGCTCGGAAGTAAAGTAACTGTAAATTTATTATAGTTTATATCTGTTATCAACCTAATTTCAATTATTATTATAAATGCTTATGTCTAATGTCAACAGCGACAAATTTGCTAATATTAACATTTAAACCTTTAAAAGTTACTTTACTTGAAATACAATATATACTGCAATTATAATTTATTATTATTTTAATAGTTTAATTTATGAAGACTATTTCTATATAGTATAAAAAATTTTATTTTTAATCTATCAGTTTGTTCCAAATAGTTAATTACCATTTCAATATTGTAATAATTAAGGTATCATAGGAAGAAACTTGAACAGGAAAATATGGATTTTTGATTTTCTGGATATGACAGATGTTCAATCATTTTATATAGGTTGACGTTAAACAAATAATGAACACCAATAAATAGATTATAAGTGCAAGTTTGTACTTGGGTTAAAAAACTATATACTACTTATCATAATTAATATTATTTGTTGTGGAGTCTTAGTAGGTATTTAAATGGCAGCTATAAACTCATGGAATATACATAATATTTTTTAAAAATGAAGAAAAATTACTGTTAATAACTATTGCAACAATTTTGAATTCAATATATGAAGTGTACTCAATGTTTAAGTAATATTTATTCCATATTAATTATTTTTATTGTGTAATTATAGTCAAACAATATTTTAACTTTTTAACTAATTAACGAAATAGTTATAGATCCATATTGGTAAATAGATTATATTAAATATGTAACATAGAGCCAACAATCTTACAACATTAAATATACTAAACTCACATAAATCATGCATTTTAACTACACTAAAAGAATTTGTATGAAGCATTTTCAAATCTCATTGATGCATCGTTATTGGACAGGCTGTTCTGGATTAATGTTTGAAGTAAATATTTATGTATTTATTATACTATATTGTGTCATAATCAATTTACTAATACAAGTATAATTAATTCGTTTCAGTCCGCTGATCTATGTGAATATCTCTTATGAAGTATGTGTACAAATAAGACAATGGCTTCAATTTATTAAAACAATACTCAGACATTGGATAGTGTGAAAACACGTAGTCAAATTGGATTTATGGAATTTTGAAATTACTTTCTTCTATAATATTTAATGCACCTATATCTAATTACATTTTCACATTTTTACCTTTAATATCAATCATAATTTAATTGATTCCACTCTATATAGTTTATTATCGTTTTGCTTTTTTTTAATGTGAAATTATTTATTAAAACATTCTTCCAATTCATCATTCATTATCTTTCTCATTTTAGTAATTTGTTTTTCACAATTATTTCCTAAAAGTATACGTTAAATACTTAAGCATTAATATAAATTACAAGAATATTCTTTAAATTTGCATTAAAAAAATACCTATACAGTTTTCCTCCTACAGCATGTACACCTTCTTATTCATTTTAATTGTTAAATAATTCCACCACGATTGAATAAATGAGTAATATTATATTACCTAGCCCGTAAAGTTTTTGTGGTAATAAAATTAGTCTGTGTTCTGAATATCGAGACCCTACTGTTAATGTTGAAAATTTAAATGTAAAAGGAAAACTACAATATATTAAATTACAAAAATGTTCAACTATTTATTTTCAGATTGTCAATTGAGTGTAATAAGTTAACAGCAGTGGGCAGTTTACTTAACAAATGGAAAGTGAAAAAAAAAAAAAATATTGAATTAAGAATATTATTAAAGTTAGTAAATATTTATTATTTTAATGCATCAATTTGTTTTAAATCTAAAAAAATATATATAATTTTAAGTTGTATATCAACCAAGTGTTTTACTCTCCAAAAATCAAGTACAAATTATGTCTTTCACATAAACACTATAATACATCTTAAGCTGATGAGATGTCAACAATTGTTTACAAAGCACCTTTAGAAACACCTGAAGATAATCCAACAATTGACCTTATCATTTGAACCAGGTTAGATGGATTAATTAAATAATTAATATGCTATGTTTAACAAATAATCAATGATTCAGATTTTAATCACTAGTATTTGATTTGTTAATTAGATGATAACTGCAATACAAAGTTAATTATCATAATATAATGATATACATATTAATGTAAATTAATAAGGCTATGTTGTCTTTGGGTTATATTAATTTTATGAAAATCTAACGTAAGATATGTATATGATATAATCAGATTAAGATCAATCCCTATCAATATTATTATAACATCAATCATCAACTTCAATTGCATAAGAAACGTTTGTTAATTACTAAGGTATTATCCATCCTTTGTAAGTATTAATTTTAAATTAAAATGTCTGACTCTTGATTAATTTTTAGTTTCTCTGTTAATTATTTGTTATGAATTCTCATAATAAATTGAACAACATTTTGATTTAGAGAAGATAATGTCTACATAATATTTGTATACATTTTCAAATAAGACAAAACCATTTATATATTTTGGTTTGTGTTATTTTTTACAAGCAATTTGTAACATAAAGCTTTTCTTTGAAAAATTATTTGTTAAAATATATAGGGCAATATACTTTTATATTATTTAATATAGAGAATTAGATAGAAAAGCTAGATTAGGTTAGTTAATAATGTATTTGCTTGTTATAATTTAATTTTGTAAATCTATGCAGCAAATTCATACTCTTTATTTCTAATATTTTTCTTGGACAGTGTTGATTTTATAAATATACACATCAAAGAAAAATATTTGATATAATAAAGTAGAAACATCAACATAAACAACTAATTACAGATTTAATCAGAATAGATCTTAAGAAAATACTGCAAAGTTATGTGTAATTATTTCGTTAGAATATTTTTATTCACAATAAAATTTATAAGGTTGAAAGTAATATTCTAGCGGAATAAGTACAAGATAAAAATGCATTTTGTATTAAGAAACATCATTGAAGCATTTTGAACTAATCCAGCAAGAATACAACATTGTTAATATCAATAAAAATATTTCATAATAATTTCTTATTTATTGTATACACTTTTTAATTTTACAGTTTATCTGTAAAAATAAAGGATTTTATAGATTAACAATATTTAATGTAAAATGTTTTTTGAATTAAAATAGATTTAAATGACCATTAGTCATTTAGGGTAAAATTTTTTTGTTAATTCTTCGCCATGTATTCACATATCAAATTGATTAATGCTTTTTATTTGAAGAAAATCATGGCTACATGTAATACTATTTAATAGATTTATCAAATAAGATTAAAAACATCAATAATAGCTCATCAATGTACGTTGCGTCTAAATTTGTATGGATTCACTCTAATTTCATTTAAATTTACTTTTCTAGTTTACTTTACTTTTAGTAGTAATATATATAACATATTAAACTGTCTTTATTTAATTGAGATCTATATGATCAACTTTGTGCAATAATATAGGATCACATTAATTTTCCTCATCTTAGATTGCGTAAAGACCTAACAGTACACGTCAAGTATAATCTTAGCTAAATATTATGTTATAGATACTACATTCTAAACAGATTTAGTGGTTTTATTTATATGTTTATGTTGTATAATTATGTGCTATATATTCTCTATTAGAACAATAATTTTGATTTTAAGAAAATTCTGTAGCAAAATAACTCCTATTATTAATGCTAAAATCGTTCGATAATATTAAAAGTAAGGATAAACTTTTCTAATTATCAGCGCTCTGCAAAGATTAGCACGCAAATCTTAAACCAGAGTAATCAACACCATGGACGACTAACATTTGAAAACCAACGGGATATTGTTTTATTGCATTCTGGCTATGGGTAATTGTCAGTGTGATTTATAATATTTAAAATAAAAATTCATTGACAAAAACTCATAATCAGTGTGTACAGTACTAACATGAAATTTCGGTTGAATACCATAACAAATTATACCAGATATGAATTGAGGAACATAAAAATATCGATGAAAATTAGCATCACGGCGGAGCCACGATATGATGTGTTTATAAATTGTGAAATAATTTTAATATTACTTATGACTTCTTAATGCTCATTCCTCATCTGTATTGATTGGTGTACTGGTGGTTTTAGTCATTCAGGATATTTGTATGGCTAATCTGTTTAAAAATAAGTATGTACACTTACTCACATTTTACAGCACTACAAGTGGTTCAACTTATTTTTCAATTTCAGGTGGCATGCAGAGAACGAGTCAATTGAACGTAATTACCTGGATTAAGTTTTTAGAGATTGTTTCGAAATTAAGTCTATACTTGTTGAAGAATTTTATTACGTTTAACCGTGAAATTCAAGCAATGAACAGTCATCGAATTGCTTTAATAAATATTGACCACTTAACGTTTTTTATGTAAGTAATAATCCAAACAATACCAAATGGATAATATTACGTTTTTTACATTTAATCGGGAAAATGTATATGACAAGTGTGATTGTGTTAAAATTATGTTCCTAAATGATGCATTTTGTATCATATTAATATATAATAAAAATAATTTTTTTTTGAGGAATGACCATAATACAAATTAGGATTTTTCGCTTTATTTTGTTTCTAAGTATTTTACCTATTCTTTATAACTAAATTATAACTGGAAATTGAATTATTTCTTACAGAAAGGGAGAGAAGAATATAGGTTAAAAAACATAGTATAATAAAATCTACTTTACTATATTTTATGTCCATTAAGGAGACAAACAAATATTTTTCACAATTTTTTATATTTATTAATTGTTGCAATTTTACAAAAGTTGTAATACCGTGTTTTTCAGTTGCATATTTACTTTAAACTTTTAACTAAGATATTTAAAGTTATTGAATTGGATATAGATACAACTGATTTGAGCTTGATCGACAATATTTTTTTTATTTTAATTTATGGGCCATTAGGTATTTTCTTGGTTCCATCAAAACCCTTCACTCGTCACGGTCAATAGCAGTTGATGGTTGCTGTTCAATGTACCATTCTTTTACCTGCATTTACTCTATCTTGTCATCGTTGTCGAGGTCTCCTATGGAAGACTTCCCATATTTCTATTCACCGAAAAATTTAAAAGGTAATTCTGAATATTAATTATTAATTAGTATAAATCGAACATGCATTTTGTAATAAGAAACATATTATCACTAAAGCATTATATACATATCTGGCTAAAATATAATTGTTTCCATCAATAAAACATAATTAAGAATTATATTTTACATTTTATATATTTAATACATTTTTTTATAATGCATATCACTGATCATCAGTCTCTTAATGTTACTTTTTAATTTCTCTGTTATAACTCGCCATGTATTTTCATAACAAATTTAATTTTAATTTTAATTTGATGAGGATTATGGCTACATATTATAATATTAATAATTATATTTATCAAATAATACAAAAATATGTATGTACTCGTATATAGTTTAAATCCAATTTAGTATTACAAATCAATAGTTTAATTAGCAAAAATTAAGATGTAATGTTAAATTACTTATATGAAATATGTTTTTTATAATCTTATTTGAATTTTGAATGCAAAAAGGTTAATTAAATTAATTAAATACTTTATAATCACAATGAAAATTTTAAATTCAGAATACTAAACTTAGTCCTATGGCATCACTGCACTTCCTTTTATATTTCAAACGATTTTAACTAAATCCGGAACAGATGTTTGTTACCTACAAATATTTTATTTCGTATTAATCATTAATCACTAACCGTAATTTTCGAATTGTGAAACAGAGCACTGAGACTATGAACGGAGAAGTTTACGCTTATTCTTGGGATTTTTATTTTAATATCGTGATATTTAGCAGATAGAAACGTAAAATTTTTCGAGAATAAGTGGAGATCAAACATTAATCTTTCAATTTCGAATTATTATAAATTTGATTTTTTTTCTTTAAGTATAAATTGTTAGTATATAGTGTATATCGATACCGTCAATAACATACATTTAAACATGAAAATTAAAAATGATCTAGACGCGTTCATGAAATAGTTCTGTTACTAATTGACATTTATTATGCAGACCGGAGCAATTTCATGAAAGCGTATAGCATTAACGTGCTTTTCAAGTTGTGTATCATAATTTATTGATAAATACTTCTAATAAGTTTAGGAGTTATATAAGCTTATTTAAAATAAAACTATTATAAAAAAATATCTGAATGTATTGATATTATCTGTCACATTGTTATGGAGTTTATAAAATGAAAAGTTATTATGCAATTATCTCTGCGTGTTTAAAGAGGACATTTGATTGTTTTTTGTAATGTTAACGTAAAAACAATTATTTGTTCTTTTTGAATAATTGGAGATAGACAACGAATTCTAAGCAAGGTACATTTCAAAGGAATAAATGACATTATTTACAAATTAGTTTATGTTAATGGCACTATTTTTAAATGTACATAGGTACATTTATACTCAATCAGTTATCAATGCGTAACAAGTATTTTTTATTGAAGTTTAAAGTTTAGTTGATTAAAAATGAAATTCACTGATTATCAGTCCCTTAGTGTTACTTTTTAGTCTGTTATTACTCGCCATGTATTCTCATAAAAAATTAAATTTTAATTTTGATTTGATGAGAATCATGGCTACATATAATGTATTATACATCATATTAAGATTTTTTTAATGCGAAAAATTAAATGTAATTAATTAAATGTTTTATAATTGCAATGACAATTTTAAATTCAGTATATTAGACGATAGTCCTATAATGCAACTGTACTTTTTTTTATGTACTTGTTATTTTTTTCTTGCCTATCAATTGCATTCTAATTATTACATTTTAGGAGGCAGGCAGAAAAAAGAAGCAATGAATGTAGATGTATCGATATGCGCAGGAAAAAATTATTAAAAATAAATTCAGTAAAGGTTTTTTATTATCGTTAGATATTGATAGATACATTGTTTATAATTGCTCGGAGGAAGCCATATGAAATGTGTAATTGAGATAAAATAATAATAATTTTGATTTTAAAAAGATCCTAGCTAAATCAATTATTTTTTGTATTATTATTATTATTATTTTTTAATATATTTATACTTATAGATTAAATGACAAAATTAAATTTATTATTATGATAATTGCATGTTGCAAAATGCTGTTAACAAATTTTTATTAACTAATATTTTAGGTTACAGATCATTCATTTATGGATAAAATACTTCAATTTAATTTGGATTTCTTCCCTAGTTTTTCTAGAGAAAAAATACTTGAACCTCATATCACCATCAATTATAACATAGGAAATTGTCATTGAAATCTATTGGATAAGGAGACTTGACATTTAGTTTTACAAATTTATATTGTAGATATAATTATTAATTATTGTATTATATCAATATCTTGATTTAATCTATAGTGCCAAATACTAGGTGTGTTATGTTGTTCATAACTTCATTGGACTCTGGTATGTTATGACTAAGTAAAAACTGAACTGTGAATGTTACAGATTTCTTATTCCAGAATCAGATAAGGACTGAAATTTCAAATACTTAAATAACATTGCAAAAGATATAACTCAAATTTATTAAAAACACAAATATTGCCAACAATGTAATTGAAACCAACAGATGATGGTAAATATTATTATTTTTACACAATGTGCCAATAAGCTAATCGATGAATTAGTCTGGAGGCGCTCATGATTTTCATTTGACAATTGTAAAACCAGGCAACAATTTATACTAACTATTGTAATGCAATTAAGTGTGGCCAAGAAATCATTTGTTTGCACTCTGAATGCTCGAGCATTGAACAATCTGCAACCGGTATATGGCGATTGATGTGCAAATGCATGCATAGTATTACCAATTTTTTCATGGTTAATGTTTTACACTTATTATGTTATTGTCTGTTTGCAAATTGTATTCTTATTAGACATTTTCAAATTGTTCTCAGATAATGATAGAATAAGATGTAGATAAATCAACATAAATAACATACTTCAATTTTATACAAAATTGTTAAGAGATAACTTACGCATTATCTATATTAGCTTCGTTGGAATATTGATATTCAATATGAAATTCTATAGACATGTATTTCGTAATAAGTAAGGTTTCAAATAATTTTAAGCAGATCTAGCAAAGATTCCGATCATTACTTACATTTTTATAGTCAATAAAATATATTTAGAATTTATTTCTTGTAAAACATTAAGAACACTTTAATTTTTGTTTTTATTTTTACCAAGATCTAAAAAAAGTAAAATATATTCAAAGTAAATAATCAACGATCATTTGTTCATATTCTAAATGCTCGAACATTGATCACTATAATCAACATGTGGCAATTTATGTACATGATCTCTATGATTTAGCAAATTAGTCCATTGCTGCAGTTTTATTCTTATTATGTGATTGTTTGCTTGCAACCTGTATGCTTATTACACATTTAGTTGCTTGCACACAATGACATAATAAGATACATACAAGAACATCAACACAAACAACCAATTTCAATTTTACTCAGAAGAAATTTTTAGATATTACTTACGCATTATATATACTAGTTTCTTTGGAGTATTGATATTTACCATGAAGTTTAATTGGTCAGTCTTAATATTCTTTTGGAATTATTATAAACTGAACATGCATTATATATTAATCAACGTTACAAAAAATGTCAAACAAATCTGGAAAAGATTCATATTATTACCATCAATAAAATATATTTAGAAATTATTTTTCTTACATTAAATACACTATTAATTTCATTAACTGTCAGTTATTAGGAGTAATTTTTTAAATTCTCTGATATTTAGTCGCCATAATTTTGAATGTTATATAAAAAAATAATTCTTACTTGAAAAAGAACATGGTTATGTATAATATTACATAATAAATTTATCAAATAAGTCAAAACTAAGTATACTTATCAATGTTTTATTATTGTTTGACAATTTATTAGTTTAATTTGGTATAACAAATCAGAAACAATAGATAATAATGGAAATAATGTATTTTTTTTTTGTCCTAGGATGATCTAATGATGTTAACTATTATACATTTTTGTATTAATTTATTAACTATTATTATACTAATTAAAAATCAGTAAAACTATAATTATAATATTTTTTTTTTTTATATCACATATTGAATACGAAAATGTGTACTTCCATTATATTATGGTTACTAATTAATGGTTACGTATTAGCATAGAACATTTTCTCTGGTAATAGGGTAAGACCACAGATTAAATAAATAATATTTATTTAATCTGTGGTAAGACTAATTATAAAATACAACCATTTTGATTGATAAGACGTCAACTACAATAATTAGGTACATTAAAATAAAAAGTAATAATACTGAACATAGGAATCAATTTGTAACTTATTGATAATTTTTAGAAAGTACATTTAAGATGTACAACTTACATGTTTTCATTAAATGGATAATGATACTTCAAAAATTAGTTTAGGTTTAATAATACATAACTAAGTACAATCAGCCTTATTTTATTTGTATTGAAATAAAAATAAAAAACAATATAGACTTCAAAATGTATAACATTTAACACATGCATTTGTAACTTGTTAATAATTTAATACAATTTTAGTAATCAAACATAATAAATACAACTGTTATCAATAAAAACAATCAAAACTATTAAACTATTAATTAATCTCACATAATGTGTACAAATAAATAATATATCTTATTAAAAAATAATTTTTTTTAGAAGTACAAAATACAGCATTTTTTTATTAAATAAATAATAATATTTACTTAAACTGTCTTTTAGGTTTAATAATACATAACAAAATATCAGTCTTGTTTTATATTTTATGTTTAAATATACAAATAAAAAATAAAAATTAACTTCATAAGCAATATAAAGTTAATATATAGTCAATATGCTAATGATTTTGTTCTATATTTTCTTCTAATATCGACTTTCATTACCTTCTACATTTTCAGAATCACTCACATGTGATTGATCAGAATAATATAGTGGCATATTCTCTGAAATAGAATCACTAACATAAGATCGATCAGAATAAAAGTTTGGTATATAGTCTGAACCAGAATCATCAGGAAATACCATTTCAGAATCTGTTTAAAATAATTATCATTAGTTACAAAATATTAACCATCAATTTCTACATATTTTGTCACTTACCACCTTAAAAACATTGTTTATTTCGTCAAGGTTCATATTTAATCGTTTATATAAAACGATTTTATAAAAAAGTTTATAACTGTCATTGGAATAACACAATTATTCAATTGACGTATTATTGCATAAACTATTGATAATAATATCAGTCAACATCTCGGTCATAGATTATAATATCATGGTCAATAAAACTTTTTATACAGTATAACAAAAATTGTAGGTATTTAAAAATGAAAAAGTTAAGATTATAATACATATTTTGGAATGTATTGTAATAATGGCAATCATACAATATTTCGAGCATGGTAAGAACAACTTTTTTTTTTTTTTGCAATAAAATATAGTTCAATAGTTCGTATACCCATAATAGTGTATTGTGTGGCAAGGGCGGGAAGTGAGCCATTTCAGTCGCGGGCGTTGTGTGCCGCATTTCGCCCAAGACTGAAATGGCCTTCCCGCGAGGGCAACACATACTATTTTTTGTCACGCCCCTGCGTTCATGGAAAAGG
The DNA here is from genome assembly GCA_034509805.1 of Sipha maydis. Classification (NCBI taxonomy): domain Eukaryota; kingdom Metazoa; phylum Arthropoda; class Insecta; order Hemiptera; family Aphididae; genus Sipha; species Sipha maydis. The sequence continues at coordinate 139,477 of JASXSY010000690.1, read as the reverse complement.
TTATGCAGGGATCTATGCAACAATTATAGACTATTCTACAAAAACAATTATAATGCAAGGAGGTTATACTATACATTTAAGATGTAACCAAAAGTTTATGTTTTGTAAGAACCGTGGTAGGTATACATTTTAGTTTCTGGTTTTGCAGGGAATACGCGCCCGGCGGACGGCACTTTTGGGGATTTCTTCTTTTCCGCCCGGCACTTTTGGGGATTTCCTCTTTTCCGCCCGGCACTTTTGGGTATTTCCTCTTTTCCGCCCGGCACTTTGGGGATTTCCTCTTTTCCGCCCGCTGAACGGAAAAAGGTTGCTTTCCAACGCTTCAACCGTGGTCGAAAACCAAACTTTCGGTGCAGTCGTGACAAAAATATATTTACCTAAACACTATTGATTTTCGGTGATGAAAAAATGTAGCATCGAGTGAAGGCGTATCGAAATGTGCGATATCTATAGGATTAGAAATAAATGCTGATCAGAAGTTTAGAATTCATTATGACAATATTTATATACTTATTGAAGTAGTATTTTTTTTATCCACTTTGATATTCAAATTGTGTATAAGAAATGACTGCTTCAATAAAGTATAGATAAAACCTGAATTCTATGTTAAGTAACACTTCATATAATAAAATTCAAATCTGCGAAAAAAATTATAAAAGTATTTACGTAGAAAGTGAAAGTTCATTAATTACATTGCTTAAACCAACTTGGAGGAAGCCGTGTGAAATGTGTGACTGTGAAAAATTGTGTGTAAAATTTATGTTCATGTATAATTGTGTTTATAAAATGATGCAGAAAAACTAAAACAACAATATGTTCATGATTTACAACTAAACACGAAGAATATAAAACACATATTGGAAGAAACCTATAGATACTGCGAGCAACAATTTTTTTAGAAACTAACATGACATCGGCATGCTGGTCTTGGGTATTTATTTATTTTTTCGTGATATTAATGGTAATAGCAAAATGACTTAGTAATACCATTGATTATAAATACTGGTATTTATAAGCAATGGTTATACTCAGAACTAGTGCACTATCGACATGAGTTTCAATTTTATTCTTGGATCTAAAAATAACCGGGAAATAGTCATGGAAGCATTTTATTAAATAATAACTTTTAAAATTTTTAACAACTCTCACTTTGAAATCAAGATTCATCTTAATTAAATAATTTGTTTATTGGTATATAGATTTAAAATAGACTAAATATTTTAGTTTCTAGATCAATTATAGTATTCATATGTTTTATTATAAAACTTTTATATACACTAATTTCATTATTTCAATGTAATATATAAAACTTAGATTAACATAAAAAAAAGGAATAAACTAAAATATTTAAAAGTTTTTTAAATTTTAATATATGTGTTCTTTTGACTTTCGTAGCGAAAAAATGTAAAACCCTAAATTATAGATAAGTATTTTTTTTAAAAAAAAAACATGACTATTGAATAAGAATAACTATAAATAAGACATTTTACGAAAGTATGGATATGTACTTATATATTTATAATTATATAATTAACCTAGTGACTACGATTGATAAATTGTATTGTACACTGAAAGCACAGTATATATTTTGTTCTTAGAGTTTGGAAATACTCGTATATCAAGAAAGTCTCTGTGGGAAGTTTTGAAGCTATTGGAACACCCTGTATACATCAAAATACGTATATTATGAATAAGTACATGGCAACCCTAACAATTTACCTATCCGTTGTCATCGCAGTATATAATATTGCTATCGTTCACGGTAAACAAATACACACATTATCAATTCAATCAGTAGTTCTACCGATTGCATTCGATTTGTTGACTTGTGTAAGTACTGTCCTTCGTAGACGAATTACAGAAATATGACAAGAAGAGTTATAGTGAAACCGGATGACGTTCGCCGGGACGATGGAAATGGTCGGTACGATCTTCGCCCCTTGACCAAACAGGCAGCGACGAAACGGCGTCAACAGCAACGGAAACGAATGGCGCGCAGCCTTAAGACGCGGGCACAGGTGCAACTGCATCCGGCAGATGAGGTAACCGTTTCGTTTGTTTACGTCGAGGCCACGGTGGCGGGTCTACCGGGTCGCAACTTACTGAGCACGTCGTTGGATGACGTGGAAATGCAGGTACAGTCGGTGGCCTGCAGTACAGGAGTCCCCAATCAGGATTCTGCTGTCCTTGACGATAACGTCCCTGAACTGGCTTTCGAGGGCCCTGTCAATGATGTCCGTGAACCGGTTTCGGAAGCGGTGAGGCAAGCCGATATGGTTAACTCGGTCAGCCTTAACGTTCGCCAACCGGTCCGTGATTCGGATAATTGAGCTTCGTACGAGAACATTTTGCACGGGTTTTTCAACGCCTTTGTTTGATTTTTCTAATAAATATCACATATGACATAACATCTAAAGTGCCGCCTACGTCTACCATTTTGTTTCAGCTTTTATATTAACATACATGGTTACGAATATAGAGGGACATGGGAGGAGTTCCAACCAAGTTAATATTCCACACATTGTGTTGTAACGAAACCTTTTATCAATACCTACACAGATTTCGGTGTTAATCGGATAGTTTAATTTTAAGATTAGCGAATACGATATCTCAATTAGGTGATCGTTACATTATTTTGTTAAATGTGTCTTGTTGACTTTTATTCAAAAGTATATTCTCTTCGAATTTTATTTTTTTTTATTGACAATTTTGGTATGTCATAAACTTATGTATGCCTAAACTTAATTCGTGTTTAGCTGATATGCAATGAGTTAAAGCAAAATCAGAGGTGAGATTTATACACAGTATTTTATTTCTGTTTGTGATTTACATTTAATTTGTGTGATAACACCAAGTGTCATGCTTTATAAATTATATATATATATATATATATATATATATATATATATTCTCGTATACAAAAAAATAAAATAAAATAAATATTTACATACTAAAATAACTTTTTTATTGTATGCATTAGACTTGATTGAATACAAAAACAGATTGATTTATATAATAGAGAATAGTAAAAAAAAAGTACAAACTATATATACATATACAAGCAGGGACGTAGCCAGAATTTTATTTCGAGGGGGGGGGAGGGTCAAGTAAAAAAAATAATAATAATAATAGTAACTTTAACCATTCTTATTAATTAAGTAAAAATTAAATTAAACGAAAGCCTATATTTATATATATATGTATGCTAACCGTATCATTTTGTAATTTTTTCCATAACATATAATTAATTACTAGGTTTACGAGTGCAAAAAAAATCATTATAAAAACATTAACATTTTCGTACCAATCAGATTGTAAAAAAAATTTCTTCGATGACATTTCGGGGGATCCCCTCTGTCTACGTCCCTGTATACAAGTTGCAAACGATTATAATAACCAATAGTTAATCATGATGTAGGATTCTAAAAATATCTGGAGCCCTATATTTTGGTTACTGAACCGTTGAGCATTCGATCTGCACCCAACAGGTGAGAGGGTTATCGAATAATCATGTACATTACGTAGACTATTATTTGGTGAATTTACGGTCCGCTGATATTTCAGAGTTATTAACGTTGCTCGATTGGCGATGTATCTTAATCATTTAATTTTTTTTTAATGTATTTTGTTTTTCTATTGCCAATTATTGATACACAGTGGATTAAGGCCTCTATTATTTTAGTTAAACTATGTAAACAGAATAGGTAATTTATTTTTTATTTATATATGCCTTTACGTTTTAAGTATAACAGTTATGTATGTATTTAAAATATATAATAATTTAATAAAGAAAGAAGATGGAAATATGATTTTATATTTTTGATTATTTTTTGACATTTAAGATTTTAAAATTAGTGGTAGGTATATAACTAAGGTGACCTTTTTAAAACATAAAAAAACATACACTAAAATTATTAGTGTAAAGCATAGAATAAAACGCTTTATAAATCATGTTAAAAATTATAAAAAAATTAATTAATTTTATATAATTTTTACCATTTAATGTTATAAAATTCAAACTTTAATTAAATTTATTTAGTTCCTTTTTAATACTTACATTTTTTTCTGTCAAATTTAATCAAGTTCTCTTCGAGAGCCACAAACTTCTTTTCATTTTTTATTCAATTTTGTGTAAATGATTATAAAAATCATAAAAATTAAATTTAAACCAAAAATCATAAAATTTGAATACAATTATTTAAATAAATAAATAATAATTAATTTTATTTAAATTGAATTAAATCTAGAAATTAAAACAAATATTTTTTTAATTTTTAATAGGTACGTCAATTATTTTATAAAATTCCAATACATTTTATTTTTCTTTATTTAACTTATTCTTTTTTTTTTATACCTAAATCACATATTCTACAGATATACAGACCTCTTTTAATTTTTTGCCTCTCAAATTCTATACTTACATGAAATGTTTAATAGTATGAAAATCATAAACATTTAATTTACATAACATAATTTAAAATTTGAATAATATGATTAAAATATACAATAACAACTAACTCTTATAAGTAAAATAAAAGAGTATCCCAACTGAATTTCCTATGAAATACTTAGGCTTATAATTACTTGCAATAATATTTAAAAAACATAATAACAAATTTTATTGTAAATAAATAATAATAATGTAATATTATTTTAAACTTTGAAGACATTCATCTTATATAATTGATTATTTATAGAAGAAAAGATCTCTGATATAATTTAATTTAGTAACACTAAATACTAGACTAAGCATATTATTATAAGTATATATATACATATAATAATATGAAAAATTTAATATAATAATAATAATAATAATAATATGAACGAATGAAAAATTTTGAAAGCAAATAATTGTACAAGTATATATATATATATATATGTACAATTATTTGCTTTCAAAATTTTTCAATCGTTATTTTAAAGTATTTAACCCACGCAAATTATTCCATATTATTGATAGTTAATTCATATGTTGAAGAACAATATTCCTTAGTTATTGTGTCTGAAAATACTCTAGACTTAAAGGTAAATTATTTTATAAATATTATTATTTGGAAACTGCTCATGCTTTGTTTTTTAGCAGACATTCTACAGCAGGTCAATATCTTAAACATTGTGTCTGGAAATACTCTAGACTTAAAATTAAACTATATCATATTATAAAATATTTTATATGGTTTCAAATCTAAATTGCTTAAAAAGTAAAATTTTGCCAAATGAACCCATGACAAAACACAGAAAAAATTCTTTCTTATAAGTTTTATAATATAGTGTGATAATGCTTGATAAATAACTGCATACATAATTACTTTATAAAAGTACCTATTGTTTCTAGGTCTGATTTAATATAGTTTAAGAACTAACCAATAATCAAAACTGGGTAAGTTAATAGCTTTTTTTTTTATTTCGTTGAGTTTATATAGAAAAATTTTGTTAATTAAGTATAAATTTAAAACTTAAGTAGAAAATAAAAGTAATATAACTAATTTATAAATAAGATTTTTTCTTATAAAATTAAGTACTTTTTTTTTAAAGCTAACAAATAACACAGTACATTAATAGAATAGCTTCATGCAAAAAGGGCTTAAATCCAAAAATGTGATTATTGCAGATTTTTTTAAATTATTCCTGAATGTATTGATTCATGTTAAAATGACTTTAGTCAGATTACTAAAAACTCATATAAAACATACACATATTTTTTTATTTACATAATTTTTGTTGAATGCAATAAATGTTTTTTTCATTTTACCGAAAGTTTAAAGTTATAGACTAAAATCTTTTTTTCACAAAGTGATTCAATATAAGTATTGCAGTTTTTAATACATGTCTTTTATTAAGACTAATTGCTTTAACCCATAATTGGTATGGTCCGGACTCATAGACCAGTTTTTTGTTTTTATATGATATAGTATTGCTAATATAATTACGGAGGTAGATTTCACCTTTCTATGTAGATACCATTAAAATTAAAACGAAGGTTATGGAAGCTAATATATTAAGCTCAAATTGCCTTTTTTTTATCCTGCTATAAATTATATAGATGGATTCAGAGTTTAAAATAGATTTTTAAATGTTTCAAGAACTATCAGAGCTCAAGTATAAAATTGCAAAAAAAAATTTACACAATAATAATTTGATATTAAAATTAGAAATTATGGTTATAAAAGTTAAGAAAAACTAAGTGGTCCAGAAGACTGTACCACTATTGTGATTTATTTTCACTGTACTTAAGGGCTAAGTACTTATATACTTAAATCAATAAAATATTTATTTTTATAGATTTATTTACTAAATTTTTGGCGACTATAATTATAATATAAATTATTATTGTTCAATTTAATTATTATTCTATTGCCTTGTCTTGCAAACAAGTATGTTCAGGTCTATCAATAACTTAATAATTATCTATTCTTTTATAATGAGAAAATGCAGAGAAAAAAATCAATGCATCATGGAAGGTGGTAAACTAAAAACTGTCTTTATTTGAATGTTTTGCATTTTATTCACATGATTATGTAAGAATTATGTTTGAAAAATTTCAAGGAGCTAAAGCCATGTCGACTGAATCAGTTGGTTATCATATACCTTGCATACCTTGTCAAGCACAAAAATTAAATACATTGATAGAGCATAGTTATGAAAGGAGTATTATAACTTGTGAATTCTTTTTCACCTTAAAACGTTTGTATGAATTATTCTCTTTGAGTACTAAACGAAGTTGAAGTTTAGATAAATTTCTATCAAATATTGAAGGATCTTTAAAGCTTCGTAATTTGTCCAAGATTATATGGATTGCAAGTCCAGGATCTATATAGGTGATTTAGTTGTCTTTTGAAGTAATTGTTTCAGTTATATATGAAATAACTACAAATTCAAATATTAATAAAAAAATATGGAGTACAAGCCATGAGAAGCAATGTTTATCAATTTGTTAGTATTTTATGAACCATATAATGTACCAAATGAAAATATTGACTGAAATGTTGGACACCAGAGATCTTAATATAAGACATACTGACATTAATTGATAGTTCTACTAAATCACTTAAGAAACCAGAAACATTAAGAAACTGTTAAATGAACTTATGCCAGTACCAAATAATTTTGTATGAAACTAGATATTGATTTTGAGATTTTAATCAACTTCATTGAAAAAGATTAAACCCAAATAAATTGATTCAAATCCATAATCACATGTAGACTAAACTTAAAGCACTTTTCCGAAAAATCATTTCTTCAAGATTACAAGGCATATTTAATTTACATAAAATAAATTAAAATTGAAATAAAATGATTAAAATTAACAATAATAACTAACTCATTATAAAGAAAATAATAGTCCAACCCAACTGAATTTCCTATGAAATACTCAGGATTATAATTACTTTGAATAATATACAAAAAACATAGTCAGAAATAATAAGAGATAATATATCACTGAATTAATTTTTCATAATTGTACCATCTTGCATTTCAAACAATGATTAAATCGTACAGTTTCCATAAACAATATTTCACATTACATACAAATACCAATGAATGCTAATGAACCATGTGTAGGTTTTCAAGATAACTTTATCTGCATAGGAATTAAAACTGAAGAAAAACAACAGCTTTCCGTAGATAAACATTGTCATAAAAATAAATAAAAACCAATTATATCGTTTTAGTTAATTTTAAAAGTTCCAATGAATACTTTGCTTATTACATAATACTGTTATGGTTCAAATGATTAGTTACTTGAAAATGTAAACAATTTTATGATAAAATAACTGTTTTAATTTTTAGCATTAATGTTGTTAATATCTTAAAGTTATATATAATATCAAATGTATTAGGATTAATTTACATACTGAAACGCAATATATTTTAAAGTATTTAAAGTAAAAATATATTTTAATATTTTAGATGCAGTTAGTTGAAGTATAAAAACAAAAAATAATTAGTTTTCAGAACTCATGTCATTTGTTTTTACATTGTACACATACAATAAATTGGAAAAATAAAAATAAATTCTTAGCTCAAATACAAAGTATCAAGCCTATCAGTCATTGAGTAGAAATATTATTTTGTTTAAACTAATAATAAAGTTATAAAAACATACAAATAATAATAAAATATCTTTAAAAAAGTTCATAAATATTAAAATAATTAAAAAAAAAATAATATTTTAGACAACAAGATAAAAAAACATAATGTTTAAATAATAATAATATATACCTATGATTACTTTAATAATGTGTGTTATTCAAATGTACACTACATTATTTACATATTCAAACATTTACGCAGACTTACACACAAATTTTATGACTAGCATTTAGAATAACAGTCGGCGCAAGATATTGTTCATAGGTTAAAATCTAATCACAAAGAAAAATTGTTATACAATAGTATAAAATAATCCCAAAATAAATATAAAGAAAACAAACACAAAAATAAATACATTTTTTTTTTAAATTTTTTTTTTTAATATCTTTTAAGTATATGGCTTAGGGTGAAGGCGAATGAGGCCAAGCTATTTTTGCATCAATCCTTTTATACGCAAATAGACAATGACTACCACAAGCCGTTGTGGAACTCTTAATATCTTGCGGACAGTCGGTTTCAGACAACAAGAATTCTAAAAATAATTATTATAAATATTATTAATTTAACTTAATAAAAATAAACTGTAGTTACCTTGGCCATCAATTAATTTAAACAGAGAGTAATCTTGTGGGTTGGTTATACGCAGTTTGTGTGCAATAATTTTACATACATCACGTGTGGTCATATGTGGTCTGACAGGTAATGTCTTGGTTAATAGTGAACCATTTGTTTCATCGGGTACAACCACTTTAAGTACTGATTTGAGTTCATTTAGTGGGTCATAACTCAACTGTGAAAAAACAATACCAAGAATTTAATACCTTCCTAAACGTTAGAAAATATTTTCAAGATACTGTGCACATACTGTGTTGTCAGAACCAAGAGTTTTTACACCATTTGCTGAACTGGCTTCCATAGAAGATTTGTAGCTCTTCAACACGTGTACAGCCCCGCATAGAGCTGTCAGGTAGTATCCTCCTTCACCAGGTATCAGTGATGGATGTAATAGGCCCCACATGTATTCAGCTTCTAATTCAGCTGTAAGGACGTTGCATTGAACGAGCACCCATACTAACAGAGGCAAGAAGTCATCAGCACCTAGACATGCGTCTGCGCTTCGGTTTTGCATTTTAACCTAAAAGAATAAACAATGAGTATAACCTTAATGCATAAATAATTTTAAATATTTTATAATTTTCTTACAGCGTTAAAAATTAGAGCAATAGCAGACAATAAATGTTCTAATTTTTCCAATGGCAAGAACGCATCTTGAAGACGTTTGAAGCATTCTGATATTTTCTTCAAATCATTATCATTTGGTGGTATCAAATTTTCCTATAATTATTTTTAAGAATAAAATAAATTATTTAATATGGTTAATTGTTAACTTATATAAAATATAATATAATATATACATATATAATATACAGTGTGATCACGATAAGTGGAAACACTCAATAACTATGTGCAGGCTTCATATATTTCAATTCTGATTTTTTGGCTAACTAATAAACATTATTATACACATTTTCAAGTAATTAGACTATTTTGTGACAGTTAATTTTGCGCATGTGCAATTTTTTTTGTATTTTTTAATGAATTTTAGTGGTTGAATTTCTTTTCTAAGTTGAATAATGGCAAATTATAGCAATTTGATTTTATGTTATTTGCACGGTTATAGCATATATTATTACGTATTTATTATTATTAATTACGTATTTTGTAATCTGTTATATCTGTGCAAATAACATAAAATTAAATTGCTATAACTTGGCCATTATTCAACTTAGAAAAGAAATTCAACTACTAAAATTCATTAAAAAATTTGTGGTCAAAAATAGATCATACCATTTAAAAAAAAAAAGTTATTATGCGCATGCGCTAAATTAACTGTCACAAAAATAGTCTAATTACTTGAAAATGTGTATAATAATGTTTATTAGTTGGCCAAAAAATCAGAATTTAAATATATGAAGCCTGCACATAGTTATGGTTTCTACTTATCGTGATCACACTGTATATGTACAATTATACAAGTAATATATTTTTAATAGGTAGTACTAAACTTAAATGGATTTTAAGTTTTATTAATATTCACTGTTAACATAATAGTAATATACAATAAAATATACTTCAGTTAACTTTTAAAAATTAAATACATTTTGAAGAAGTTAAAAACAAAAAATTAATAATTGCTAAAATAAATCTAAGAATGTATTGATAATGTTATGAAATAATTTATGGGTCTCAAAATCATGTATATATATTTTAATGTAATATTTATTTCATCTTTATTATTGAAAAAACAATTCAGTTTTATTCTCATCATATTAATTAATCATATCAATTTATAATTAGAAGTTAGAAGTTAAGATTCTTGTATGATTTTAAATAATTTAAAATAGAATTGTATGCCATTATGTATGAAAATATTTATTTAAAATTAACATGTTCATGGTCAATCCTTTCTAAGTTAATTGTACAATGAACGTTTTCAGAATTTTAATTGCGCCGTAAAAGTTAGTATTAGTAAGAGCATTGGGGGAAATTGGGGGGGGGGGGCTTGGGGGGCTTAGCCCCCTAAATTATTAAATTTCGTAGTATAAAATATTGAAATAGGTACTTATTTTGCAACAATTGACATTTAAGCCCCCCCTAAAATTCAATCAAATCTCCGCTTATGAGTAAGAGGTAAAAACGCTGGATTGAAAATGGCAAAATTATTTTTATCGTATAACTATATCGTTGACAACGAAACAATGACAGTAGTCATTCAGTTATTATTCCTCGTATACGTATGACACGCAACACAATATACGCGTTAAGTTGTGCCTATACGTGACTCCGTAAAAACTAAACGGCCATCGATCTCACGTCTGAATTTTGATACGGTAGCGATTAAACGTAGTATTTCTTATTTTTATTTTTTTTATAGTGGCAAAACAAAAAATGGAGGAGGGACTTTAATGACTGTATCGCTCAGAAATGTCCATAAATTATACTAGTTGGATACACGCATATTGCATATTGTATAGTTAATTATGAGTGAATAACACAGTTAATTGTAAAATACTGTTTCTCCGAGCTACGGGTGGACCGCCGACGAGACGCAATAGTTGATAATTGTAAAGCAAAACAAATATTTCGAAAAACGTTTTTGTACATATTTCATAACTGATTAGCGTCATAGTGCACTTTTTGCAGGGCTCGCGCTGCGAGAGGTAGGGGGACCGAGTGCCCCTTTGCACTTCCCTCCCACTCTGATCATTGGCTAAACGTAACTAATTCATGCACGTACTCGGACTGCAAAGTCTTGGATGTTTTTCGACTTGGCGTAGTGTATGTTTTCCACCATGGACGGTACGGAGCCGTTGTTGACGTACTCGTCGACCAGAAGACTATAGATGTGCTCCCGGAGTTCCTTGAGCACCAGCCGGTTCATCACGCCTTCCAGGATCACGTCAAGGTTGAGGAACTCGGTGGGCTTCAACTGTGGGCAGAAAACGCGTGCGGAATTAGATAAAATATTTCACATGTGAGCTCGTCGACAGGACGCGGCGAGAATGACAGATCGTCGAGGGGATCACAATATCCTATAGGGATAAAATGAAAATAAAAACACACGCATACCTGGCTTCGCTCCTTTTCCACAACCTTCTGGAACTCCTTCTCACCGTGTTTGAGCAAATAGTTTTTCATGCCCGACATGAACTGCCGCACGTTTCTCATCACCACCGACGGATTGGTCTCCTTGGACTCGACAGTACAGCACACGAAGTTGTCGATGGACCTGGCGAATACGGTGGACTTGTCTGCGGCCAGCTGGAGCGCGTACTCCCGTGTCGAAGAACCAGTGCCGGTTTGGGCCATCAAGCGGCTGCGTGCCAATGCTTGGATCCGTGGGGCTGCTACAGAATATCGTAAACACCACAGTTAATATTGTAGTGCTGTCTTTATTATTTAATCACATTTATATATATAGATTTTCGTAGCAGAAAAACGATAAAGAAATCCCCTCTTCCCCTCGATTCATTGCAAGATAGGTCAGAGAATCCACTGAATAAACACTAAATTGATCGATGTGGATGGTTCGCTTCGATTTCATAACATATTAATTTCATTAATATATTCATTAATTTCATTTTCAGTTGAAGTAAAGAAAAATAAATGTTCATAAAAATTTGAGGATCTCTAATAACGGAAGCTATAGGTAGTTGCCTATTCTGTCTTAAAGAAAATATGACCCTGTTATAGGTATAAGGCGAAGCATGTGTTCAATTCGTAAACACTAAAACGAATTCTGTACTGAACGGGAGCACGCTTCAATGTAAATGCGTTAATGAAGCCCGAACGAATTTTTTTTTACTGTTCGTCGACGATTTTGCATTATTAATAACAAATATTGATTTTCATTCGTAATTTCTTATGTACCTACGTCAAAATAATAACAAAATTTTATTTTTTATTTTTTTTTGATTAATATTTACGAACCAGAAAAATTCGATTACCGCTGACAATAACGGGTAGACCTACGCGAAAACAGAATACTTATTTTGATAGTATTGTATCGGGACGTTCAAATTAAATTTTGCTATGATAGTAACCCACGTACAACATTTTTTCACGACAGATAAGCTATACTTAATTATTTATTTTAATAATCACGTCCACAATTTCAATATTATGCGTAGAAACAGTAACAGAAAAATAAATAAATATTGGAAACCTTATATTCTCATGCAGTACACTCGACATCGGAGCTCATTGATCGCGAACGAAACAGCAGCGCAAGAACTACAAATAACTATTTATTTTTTTCGTAGCCATTTTCTAGTGATTTTGATAAGGTACGTATGAGTTGATTTTTGGGTACCTATTTACCTGCATCGATACCGGTGAATTGATTCCGTGGCTATTAAGAGGTGTTTACCATTTTATTTCTTTAAGTATATTGTTGCATATCAGTAATGAAAATGAAAATAGGTAATTTATCGAATTTTATTGTTTACGAATTTATGATAATTGATTTTAGACAGCAGTTGCATAGTTGAATATTCTAGAATTATACACGTTATCCAGCGCCACTGCAGTCGTTGTAAGTTCAACATAAGGTTTGTAGTGTCAATTTCTGAATAAATATGGAATTCACAACAAGCGAAAAGTCTAAACCATTAATATTGATAGATGGATAAGTATTAGTTTTTATAAAATGGTATTGAATGATATTCAACGTTAGACTTGTAGTAAAAGTAACTGGTAGTGCTATTTAAAACTTATTTCTAGTAATACAATTGGAGAAAGAAACACCAATCATAACCATGACAAAATTGAGGAAAGTATTATTAGGCGACAAACGCTGAGTAATTTTTTTAACAGAAAAAATGAGAAAATATTTTTGCAAAACATTCAAAATTAATTTTATTGTATTAATTATTATATTATCTGATTCAAAATACGAAGACACTAAAAAACAAAAAAAAATTTGGGACTCTTCGTGGTGAAATCCCGAGTAACGCTAATAGCCCAAAATCGTTTGTGTTCATATTTGGTAATCAATTCAACCTGCCTTAAATAAACCCGGGAATCAACTAATACATAAATGCAGACTCGGGAATCAACTCATCAACACTACTATGATACTATTTTTCGGGTTAAGATTATAGGCACAGAGATTGTTCGTTCTGTTATCGAACACCCCAAGCGCTTCTGAAATATTTCCCGTAAACACCCAGGGTTCAAAGGTTTTTGAAACAATGATCGATCGTTCTATGAACAACAATTTTTTCTAGAACAAATTTACGTCGATCGGGGATTAAACGAAAAAAAACATGCGATGGTAGTAATAATTATAATAATAGTTGGTCTAAAATGGCAAAAGGAAAAAATATACTACATCTATAGAGAATACCGATAAATATTGAATTATTCATCAAAATGTATACAGTCAAAATTAGTTTAAGGGTTAAAACGATGACTCAACGTCGAGTTGTGAGACAGACTGTCTTGAAATTAAATCGAAAGAAGTTCATCGTGGGAATAAATATATAACAGATAACAAGGCGTGGTCCGATGACGACGGCTGATATGTATTTACGTCCAACGCCGCCAAAGATTTACGCACCAAACACAATCGAACCGAATTGGTTTAAATATCACTGTCGGTACAGTATTATCATTTATCCAAATCTTTTAATTTCACATAATACTACGACGGGTGACTACTATTCATGCTCACTAATTATCGACAGTATAATGGCGGTTTTTTTCTAGTTAAATTATTACAATAATAATACGGTCTACAAACTGATTTGCTAGTACGCAATGATTATTAAAACGAAAACGATAATCTGTTGCACTAAAATTACAATAAATTGGTATTTAATGTGTAGGAATTGCAAACCGAAGTAAATATGTAATTATTTAAAATGATATTGGTTGTGTCTGCAAAAAATTAAAATTCGTTATCACACTGATATGTATCATACGTCAGTAATCATACTTCAGCATTTATTTCATTGAAATAATGCCGCCCACAAATCAAAATATACTAAAGTTACAGCATATTTTAATGTAATAATAGAAAATTAATTTACATTTCGTATTAAATTTATTTAAATTAAGTGACCGTTGTAAAAAAATTTCATTATTATTAATAAAAATGTGTTTATTCGTTAAAATCAGAAATATTTTCAATTTTATCAACAACATTGATTTAAAGATTCCTCACAATGAATTATGTGTTTATTTTTTCGGATAATATCTTTTTTATCGTCAAATAAGTTTTAACATTTATTTTATTTTACAAATAACATAAGTAAGTAAATAATAAAAAAGGTGAATGTTTCTAATATTTAATGTAATTTAATATTATTCTTAAAAATACAAAATCATTTTATCATTTGTCCAATCTGTAATAAAGAATTATGTAAAAATATTAACAGTATGTATACGACTAAATATGAGAACAGAACATTTAAGGCTATCTTGTGACTGATAAATAATTTTATTTAAAAGAACTGATAAATAGAACAAATTACATTTTGAAAGCTTAATTTTGAATCAATTAAATTCTATAGATAAATAATTTATTAAAAAATTGTGTTTTATATTTTATTATAAACTATTCATCCATATTACCTAAAAGCGGATCCATTCGTTCCGAAAAACTTTTGTTTCGATTCACTGGTCTTAAATGAGTTTGATTTTGATCTTTATTAGCAACAGGTAACAAATGTTCCCACCTAGAACTATCCCATGGTTCTGAAAACTCAGTCTGTAATGTAAAAGTAAGAAAAAAAATCAAATTATACACCGGAAAATGATAAAAAAGTTATTTAAATATAAGTTTATAATTTACTCTAGCATCCTCATCACTATTCTGAGACAAAAGAGACAGATTACTGAAACCAGTTATGTTTAAAGTATTATTGTTCACACTATCAGTGGGTTGTTGATCAGGTTGTTCAGTATCATTATTGCTAGATGTTGAACAGGGTTCTTTGACATATAAGCTCAAATGCGGTAACCTGAATATACAAAAATAATAAATTCTTAATAAAATATATATAAAAATAAATAAATAAATAAATAAATGCTTAGCCTGGAGTATTAATGTATTTTTAATTTATTACTGGTTTTGAATTAAAAATTCATTATTGGGTACATACAAAGTCAATAAAATTGCGACTATAAGTCAATTTTAAGACTAAACCACGATTTTGTTGACTTTGTTTTTAATATTGAATATTTAATTTAAAACCAGTCATAGATTTACAAGTATAATAATACTTCAGTTTAAGTATTTATTAATTGATTAAATTAGTGGAATTTCCACTTATAAACTATTTATTTATATATTAATAATTTTTTAATGGCCATAAACAGATAAATATTATTTATTTATTACATAAGGAATTAAAATAATTTACCTTTGTAAAATAATTTCTTGTATTGTAGGACCTTTGCGTCCAGGAGATTCTTTTAAACAATCTTTAGATGATTGCTCGATACTTGCTTGATCATTATTATCTAATGAGTTGGCATTTTCATTTTCATTGCCGATAAACTCCCAACTAGAATCTACTGCCCATGAACCCTCCAGTCCACGCTTTGGAGGACCAATACGAGGGGTTTCAACTGGTTTACCAGTTTTTAAAAGTTCCCTTCTCGAACCTCTTAACAATGGTATATTGTCCACAGAAGAAGAAAATGCTTGATTGGTAGAGTAATTACCATTAGGTGATAACAATTCTTCTTTAGAATCAATTCGAGGTAATTGGCTACATCCAACCAGAGCTGGCCATTGATGAAGAAAACTTGGCTCTGAATGGCGGTTACGAATATTATTTGCTGAAGATTTTGGTTTGCGTCTCAGAAAAGCTGCCTATGAAATCAAAGAGCATTAGTCATAAACATACTATAATATTAATGGTTAAAAATATTTACTTGTCTTATGGCATCAGCTGGTTCGGCGTAGAAAGGACTGCCTTGCTTAGCTTCAGAAATATCTTCTTCAGAGACTGGAGATTTTGCCTCAGGTGAGCCAGGTGATAACAGACTAGTTGTACTGTCAGTTATTGAAGGGAGATCGCTGTTTTGGTTTTGAGGTAAAACAAGTCCTAACGTGTTTTTAGTAACGGTTTGAATACTGGAGGTTTGTTCTAATATGTCAGGTGGCATCTCTGGAGGTAATTCTGTAGTATTTTTTATATATGTACCGCTATTGTTTTGAGAAGATGAAGGTGTTTTAAATGTAGATAAAGATGAGTCAGGGCCCCAAACGTCTTCATAATCACTGACTTTGTCAGCAAAGTTACTTCTATGATAAATATTTGGTGTTTCAAGTATATCGCTTTCTCTATAATGTCTTGACTGTTTAATTCTATTTCTTTTAGTGCGACGACCTGAACGTATTACACCACCTGTGTCCGAGATTGGGGACATAATTTCAGATCCTGGTGGACTTTTAATGGCTGGCATGATTTCACTATCATCTGTTGATTTTGACATTTGTCCACAAGATACTTGAATAAGTGGTGAAGGGGATGTTTCTTTGTGCAGACTAAATGTAACAGTTGTTGTCACAGTAAAGTTTTGTTGGCCTGTTACAGGTTTGGCCCAACGAGGAGGAGGTGGTGGAGGTGTTTTGGCTGTATGAGAAGAGCTTACAATATCTGTAGTTAACGGGCTGTTGGAAGATTTAAGGTTTAATGTATTTGGAGGTGTGGGTCTTGTTCGACCACTCACAAGGCTCATAGGTGGGGACAAGTTATCTGAAGAAGTCGGTGTACCTGAATACGTATACATAATTATCAAGTAATAATTAATAAGAATTAATTGTATATTTACCTTCTTTCGAAGAACTCTTGAAAGTTGTTAAAAATCCATTGGTTTGTTGTATACTTTCTACTGGACTAGTTGATAATTCTTCTATAGATAGATGATTGTCCGTAAAAGCAGATTCTTGATTATTGTTGCCTTCAAAAATAATGAAAAGGTATTAGTTTTTTATATTCTTATAAATAATCTAACTTTGTTATGTATTTAAGTTATACATTTTTATATGGTCTTATCATATTATCTGAGTACCAAAAAGATATGTATAAAATAATTTTAAAAAATGTAAAAAGAAATATATTTACAATATAAGTATCATATGGTCTTATATCTTACCACTACTAAAACTACTGAGGCTACTCGATTGACTGTTGGCAGCACTACTGGGAATAGAAGTATTCAATGTTCTCTTTGTGGGCTCATCGTTTGGCGATATGTCCAATGTTGGGGAGGACCTCGAACTGGCCATAGGATACCTCCAGAATTCTATTAAAAATAATTTATTTAATAGTAAAAATAATAAAATAAGAATAAATGTATAACTAACCTTGTCCAAGTAATGCTAAGGAAGAGAGTTGTTGACGATTTTTCGCTTCTTGTATAGCTTTGGGTAACATAAGCTGCACGGGTAGTTCATCACTGAAATATTAAAACAAAACATTAAGTACAAGGAAAAAATATGCATCAACATTTCTAATAAAATCTTACCAGCACTGTGCATAATGAGCAATTAACATAGGGATACTATCAAATTTATTGTCCGAACTTTCCAAAGCTAATCTGTTGTCGGAAGTGGCTTGAATGAGATAATGTTCAATGTATGGACCTTTGCCACTTGGTAAGCGGACGGATATGGCCATAGTGCCCGTCTGACTGGATTGTCTTACAACAAAGTTCTGAAAAATTCAAAATTCAAATAAATTCACTTATTTTATGTTTTAACACGAATGAACACAAAATGATTCATAACTAATTATATCTTCTTCTTCTTCTTCTTTTGCCTCGCCTTCCTCCCAACTATTTGGGGTCGGCCACCCTTGTCCTACACCTCCACTTTACTCGGTCAATCACATCTCCTCTGCACACACCGACAGCCTTCATGTCGTTCTCCAAAGTCTCCAACCATCTCTTTTTTGGTCTTCCTCTTCCTCTTTTCCCTTCAACGTCCATCTTCATAACCACTTTTACTGCATTCGTTTCCTCTCGCCTCATCACATGCCCAAACCATCTCAGCCTATTTTCTCTCATCTTGTCCACAATTGGCGCTACACCAACACTACCTCTCATGTATTCATTCCTTATTCTATCTTCTCTTGTCACTCCACTCAACCATCTAAGCATTCTCATTTCCGCGACACTCATACTTTGTTCTATTCTCCTGTTAACCGCCCAACACTCCTGACCATACAGCATAGTTGGTCTCGCTACACTTTTATAAAATTTACCTTTCAGCCTAATTGGAATTCTCTTATCGCATAACACGCCCGATGCTTCTCTAATAACTCTTCATAACTAATTATATCAATAATAATTAATCTATTAATTAACAATGATAACGTTTGATGTACTCACCCCGTCGTCCTTCCCTTGTAATAAGTGAAATGCACCAGCCCGTTGAATTCCGGGCAGAAACCATATCGGGTGACTACGTATGAGACGTTCCAGTAATCCAATATCACAACTTGCCGCGTCTCCAGAACCAGACCTCACGGATCCACTACTGGTTTCGTAGTCGTCTTCGTCCTGTATAAACATACATTTCAGTATTATACAATTACGGCAACAATACTGGTTATAATTAATATGGGCCACGAGATGTTCATAAAACGTGTAAGGGTTTCATAAGAGAAAAAATATTAACAATAATATTAATGGAGAAAAAAATGTGATTGTTAAACTATACACGTAAGTAATGCAAATAGAGGGGAATTCCCGAGACTTTTAAGGGTTGTTTTATTCATTAATTTTTATTGTTTATTTTTTTTTCTGTCTTGAGGTTCATTAATATAAATGACCAGGCTGTCTTCAGCAATTAGTTAAGTGTAATAAAATGCAAAACGAGATTTTTTTTTTACTCCATCAAACACAAATAATAATAATAATAAACAACTATTTATGGATATTTTCAAACATAAATTTAAAATTAAATATTTTGTTTAAATACGAAATCTAATACACACTAAATAGTTGGCGCCAAGTTCATGTAGGCTCTCCTTCATTTAGTTAAGGTCGGCGGTCTAATAATAGAGAACCACGTCAATATATAGTAGAGGACTGAAACGTGTGACATCACCATCCAATTACTTTTTGTTTTATTTTTAATTTTTTATTGTACACATTATTATATCCGGTCAGTAGAGTCAGCCCAAAAAATGTTGACGAACAAAATTAAAGTATTTCCAAATATGGTTACTATGACCGTAAAAATATGTTAATAAAATTCAAACTGAAATTATTATAAGATAAAATCAAAATCATTATATATTCTTCATTTGTTTTTCGTTGTTAATTGTATTCTGCATTTAAACGGTCATTTTCAAATATGAAGTGAATACTAAATACATATGTATATGTACTACATGTTAACATACGTTGAAAACACTAGTTGTATACAATAGTAATAAAATAATTAAAATCAAAATTGTATTTTAAAGAAAATATCTATAAAGATAATTTGTTTTGACGATTTATTCTACACAACATTGTCACGCATAATATCATGTGAAAGAAGAAAAAACCAAACGCCATACAGTTTTGTGTATTCAATTGAAACGGTTGGGAAATTTGAACATCATTACGGTTGAAAACACTTAATTTTTGCGAGATATAAATAAATAATGTACAAAAGTGAAAAGATATTTTTCAGTGTACTCGTAAATTTGTTTTAGATGGTGACGGCATGTTTATTTTTTCCCCGGTAACTGTTTGATGACAAATAACTATTATGATTTTTTTTTCTTCGTAGTACTCAAACTGACTTAAAATACGATTCTTTTCACATAAACGTAAATATCGTTATAATAATAATATAATAAACAAGACGTTAATATACACGTAAGAGTCAACAAAGTTAATAATGACAAAAATCTTTACACCATAAGCTCGTCGTTTGATACGGTAAATATAATTTTCTCCTTACCAATGTCATGGAGCTCATTCACACGACGAGAAAAAATACTGTGCAAATCGTTCATTGTTTTCTATTATCTCATCGCGATAATATACTATTACTATTATACATTACAATTATAGGTACTTATGTATTTCACCAAACGTTCAGGCGAACACGTGTCTGCTGTAGCGGCAGACTGATTTCTCGGTGATTGCTTAATACGCAGGATTTAATTAAAAACCATAAAATCGCGGTTCGGCGATGCCATTCGTTCGGGTAGGTAAAAAGGGATCAGCTTAATTGCGCTTGGCAAACAATACCGTACGAATAAGTAGTGGGGGAAAAGAAGGATTCGTCCGTCGATTGGATTTGGCGTCTGGTCAGAATCCACTTGATTAAAGAAGTCCCGTTACGACCCTCATCTGCACAGGTGTGCACGCACACTGTTATATACAAGGTATGTTATAACCGACTCTGCGAGACTCTTGAGAGTTTACGGGAACGGTGATGGTCGGACGGAAGAGGAGAAATCATCTAGCCGAGTAACTTTCTTCGTCGGCAGCTTTGGTCCGCCGCACCACCGTACGTACACGGGTATTCAATTAGCGCGTAAAACTTTTGCCAACTTCGTATACACATGTGCTTCTCGTCGCGTGTGATTGAGAGCCGCCGTAAGAAAAACGTAAAACATTCGATACACATTTATTGTACGAGAGATGACGCTTTCATTACGTTCAATGGGCCGCAATCAGTGACGGGGCTGTATGTTTCGAATAGGAATGCAAATCGTCAACAAGCGAGTGGAAGGAACACGACGGACGGTTTTCAAACGCGCACTTCCGGATTGTGTACAAGTGTTAGTTGTTTGTTTGACTACGTTCGAACCACGGACCCAGTTTACTCGAAAAACGACGGGCGCTGTCGTTTTGGAGACGAAAAGATTTAAACCAAATCACGCTCGTGTTGCGTAAATCCGCGGCCGACCTGCAGCCGGTGACGGTTTCCTATGGAGGACCGATCGTTCGGGACATAAATACAGGTTTCAACGGCACGTTGATTGGAAAACGCATGTAATTGTAATGAGTACTCGTTTACGATGAGGGAAGAGATGGGAGTGGAGTAACAAAACAAAGTGTAGCTGCTGGAAACAAAGCACTACTGTGTCGTATCATAATATGTATTCGACGGTTTTTTTACACTTGCAACGATACGCGGCATTGTACATTATACACGGAGCGCATTTGTTCCGCAGATCAATCGTTGAATAAACAATTAAAAACGTTGGGCGTGTGCACGAGCGCAATGTTACGGCGCCGAGATTTAACCGACGTGTCGGAAAGATCGTACACGTCTCGCCACGCGTGGTGCGACAGTCATCTGTATTTGTGCGCATCGCGCTTATCCTTATATATTTACTATACACATAGTTATACATACATACACACATATACACATAGTTGTTATTGTTGTTATAACACACATTCGATCGTAGCTTCGGATAGTGTATTCATTGTACACAATAAGTCGTATTATTATATTATATTCATATAATAGCAAAACTGATTGTCAAAAGTAGGAACTAATTGATTAATCTAATAATTTCACCAAGAAAGACTTATAATTGTAGGTCCGATTATAGATAAAAATGAAAAAAAAAAGTAAACGATAAGTCAGTCAATCGATTTTAGAGAATTAGCTCCTTTTTAATTATTTAAAATACAATTGTAAAATAATGATTTAATCTGATTATGAGGACACAAATATCCCGATTAATTGATAATTAAATTAAAAACATTGATTAGTCGATTAATATACATGTATAATATAATTAATCGGAACATTCGAACAGTACTACCATTGATTATAGAATAGATTATCTATTCTATAATCAATGGTACTACTTATAGTCGTAGACTATTGAATTGGTACACCTATAATTTGATAGTTGGCCGATGGCACTGCCAAAACCCACAAACCTAATTAACGACTACTTAAAAAAAAAAAAAAACCGGTTGATGGTTTTTAATGAAATCGTCGTTACGCTAACCATTACGCTATAATAACAATTTCTTTATTGTTCAGTTTACCTGAACCCACGTCATCCGTTTCCGGTAAGAACACCGCTTCTTATCACCATTATGCGAATAACACACCGGATTATCGATTACAGTCAGAAGAGATTGATTCTGTCCAAACGCTTTGGGCGAATAGGTTGTTATTTTTTGCATTTTATTTAAAATTCAAACCACCAGCTGCGTTCATCAAGAGAGCACGCACACAATAAGCACCGCGAGATACGTGCGCGTATCGATTTTTTTTACACGACGACTATACGTGAGAAATAAAAATAATAATTAACACTCGCGACGCGTTTACCACCTAACTAGGGAACGGTGTATATATAATACTACTACTAGAAAAACTATATAATTGCACGCGTCATCGTCCGAAACGCGAAATCTCGTGTAACGTTTAGGTAAGGAAACGCGGGCCGTGCGTCGGTGGCGGTTGGTCTCGACACGCGATGTACACGGCAACGAGCACGATCACACTACACACGTCATGCTCGTATATATAATAGTAATACAGGCGCGCACACGCACGCCCGCACAAAGTCGTGCACGAATTACGTGAGGATCTCAGGAAAAACGCGATATATATATACGTGCGGAGACGGACAAAAATAAATACGCATTTCTCATAGAAAATTCATAACGGATAAGAGTAAACATGGTTTTAGGCCGCGCCGCGTTCCAATATTACACCGCAGCCTACTGGGAATACGGAGAGAAAAAAAATAGGAATAAAAAAAATTAAATTGATTTTGCGACACACGTATACCGCGCGCGCTGGCTCCGCGCCGAATTTGATTCTCCACGACTGCCACGTTTGGCAAGTAGAACGAAAATTTAACAATTTTTCCGAGAACAGTCATCGAAATTTCGTTGACGTGCTCGACGAGGTCATCGTGGTGTTAAACGTAATCGATTTTTAAATCTGCGCATAAGCGACAATCATTATATAAAAATGAACGACAACACGTCCTTCGGTGGAAAAGGTAATCACGCAAATACAAGTATGCGATGATAGGGTATATTTTAGGAATATTTCGTATACGCTAATGGTCAATGGACAAGTGAAAATTTATTTAGGTGCTAACATTTGATATAACATCATGTAATTATATGAAATTACAATGTATTTTAATTGTTTGCACCGTCTTGTTAAAATAACATTAAATATTATGGCGAGACAATTTTTAATGAAAATATTCAATTAGTTTTTAAAAAAAAGAGATAATAAAAAGACAAAAAAAAATAACTCGAACAAACAATTAAAGAAAAATATTATTTTTTACTAGGTAAAATAATTATCACAGCATTTTTACAACTTAAGTGTTGTTCACAAGTAGTTCGGAAAGAAAATATAATCACATAAATAACGTCGAATACAAAAGTTTAAAGAATAAAATGTTATATAATACAAATCGTAATTCATTTTTATGCTGCGATAATGATAAAACCGTGTTTACGTTTTTAACGTCCGATGACGGCCGAGTGAATCTTTGTCTGAATAAAATGTAATTCACGAGCATAACATAATACTGTTGTACTAATACTGTTGTAGTAGTACATGTGTATATGAGATACATTAGGAGGTAGTACAGTGCGCCGTTGTTGTCGATGGGTTTCGAAATGCTAATCGGACGAAACGGAACGCGAAATCTACAATTATTATTCGTTTACACAATTCACTACCGACGGACGTTTTAATTGAACGCGTGCACACCGCTATGTCTTTAGTAGATTAATTCGTGTTTATCAAAATCGAGCGGCAGTAGTAGCCTCGCCTAAATCTGAAAACTGGTCGTGTTTCGCGCGCACAAGTCCCACCGAGTCAGTCGGCCTAAAGGCCAACGACGGTCCGTTCACACACAAACGAACACGTAACGTGCAGTTTCATGCACACTCTCTCGTCCACGACCGCGCACCGACATTCAATCGGGTTAATTCGGAGTTTCCCGTGTTCTTACACATCGCTGCTTCCAAGGTGAGGGGGAGGGACGCTTTTATTTGCGACCAACGCAGCGTCCGCTCGACGATATGGGGTAGGTTAAGGGACCCTCTCCCCAAAGACGTTCGTCGCATCGAAACTTTCCCCCGGGCTATTATGCGAATAAATATATATATATTATTTTAATGCACATCCAATTTTGCTTTTGTACGACTGTTTGTGTGTTCCGAACGATCAGTATATATACAATATTTTATATATATATATATATGTGCAAACGAACCGCGACATTCATTCTCCCAGAATGCTGCATGATGTATGCAGAATCCATCGACCGTGGGCCAAGGTTTTTAATTGAAATCTTTGCTAAAGTAGAGAGAAAGAGAGAGAGAAAAGTAAATTCTAACAGAAGGCAGCCGGTTTGCGAACTGGCTCATTAAACGTTATTATTGGAATGCGTATACAATTGCAACGTACATATAATACTCGCAGTCGAGTTGAACGAACACGATGGAATAATAATTGTTAATACAAGAGGAAAAAACCGTACCAGGTTTTTCATAGACTTTGAAATTATACATTACATGGATGAAGTGACTTTACTTT
Organism: Sipha maydis; assembly: GCA_034509805.1. NCBI lineage: Eukaryota > Metazoa > Arthropoda > Insecta > Hemiptera > Aphididae > Sipha > Sipha maydis. The sequence continues at coordinate 114,312 of JASXSY010000690.1, read as the reverse complement.
CAAGGTTCGACATTCTGAGCGAAAAAAGGAAACTGTTGGTTTTTACATCGACGGTTTTTCTCATTTTATATATTTTTGTCTCTAGAACACAATTCAAAACACACTAAAATGTAAATTTACCGATAAAAAAAAAAAAAATATGTATAAAACTGAAACACAAATTAGAAAACTCTCGTAGTTCTACATTCTCTATAGCTTACATATTTTTTAATAAATAAAATCGAATAAAAACCGATAAAGATATAAGTAGGTATACGGTGAATATTTTTTTACATTTTTCGATTTAGATCTGAGAGAGTTAGAGTAGTAGGTAGCAAAATGTAAGTTGAAGTGGTATTAAGAATATTTAAAAAATGTATTTTCTTTGGCATAATTTGTAGTTAACTCATCTGAACTTAAACGCTTACTCAATTTGAAAAATAGACGACTCCTTTACAGTTATGTTAATTTGGCGTAACTTGAAAAGTCGTACTCTTCAAAATTATTATACATAGATATTGTACATGTTTTGGTCAACGTTATCATATAAGCAACTTTATTCGAATATGAAACTAAGATTTCTAAGGTTATCAGCTTAGTACTGAAACTTTATATAAATATATATATAAAAGGAAAATAATAATACAGTAATAATAACGTGTATATCATTATCGACACTATTAGTTACAATAATTTCAGAGCGTATTAAAAAAAAAAAACTTGTAAATAATTAAGTACAACCTACACAATAAATAGTAAATAAGCATGTGTTAAGTAGCACACCAAGTCATATAATCAGAATATATTAATAGACGTAAAAGGGTCAGTGGGCACACGCTCACGTCATAATCGTACACGAATTACTAGTGTTAAACTGATTGATTAACGGTGCTACAGGTATACGGCTACCTATAACGGCTACCTGCATTTAGGCACATCAGCACATGACGAATCGTCGGGTTAAAAAACGAATTCAACAAGAAAATCCGCGAATCCAAGAAATCGGAACCACGCATAATAAGCATTAAATACTGTATCATCCTTTCCGTTAGCGGTTAATGTATAATGCAAGATTTAATTTTCTCCATGGCCCCTAGAGTTACAGAAAAAAACATTATATCCCACTTAGAAATCGTAGTTAGGTACAACGATGGACAACCGACGGGAAGAGGAATGTTATAAAACATGGAAAAATTTAATAATTAATTAATTAACAATGATTATCCAAAAAATATTCATATACAGTAAATTATTCAGAGAATGAAATGTTATTCTTGTTATTATTGTTAATTATTGTTAATGTTATTATTGACACATAAGAATACTAAAATAATAGTTTTCCCAATTGTAACATTAAAAATGATTGTTCAATTTTATCACGTTTTATACGTAAAATATATTATCTTATAATATATATATATCATTATATATTATCATCGTTAATAATGTAAGTAAAATGTATTTGTTAATAAATTCGAAGTATAATAAATCAATTTGAAAAATCTTTAAATGTTTACTATAATACATAGTATATGTTTGTATATGTTTCGAGTTACTAATGTTTTATAGGTAGGTATAATGCATACTAATATATGATGTCTAATACATCTCTTTTTGCTTCGCGTCGAATTAAAAGCAATATTATGTTCATACTATATCTAACCAATGTTTTAATTATAGATAACAATTATTATGGTCTAAACGTTATATTATATTATTTACTGCAGCTGATTTGGACTAATTAAAAATAATAACCTTCTACCTGGATGTGTTCGGTATAATAAATAATAATATTAATTTGTAAACAGCATTCCAACTAACCTTCTCGGATACAAAACATAAATATTTTGGATTTTCTCCAATTTCATGTATTAAATATGATAAAAAACTTATAGCATAGTGAATACAACAGAAAAAATTGTATTCCCATTACGTTAGAAATGTATAAAATATTTCATTTGGAAAACACTTTGTTGAAAAAACTAAATAAAAAATAATAATAAAAATTATAAAATAAATAATGATAAAGCAATGATAATGAGTATACATAAAATAGATAGATACAGAGAGAGAAAGAGAGAGAGAACACTGGATTTAATACATTTTCCCAGAACAACGAAATTCGTGGTTGTCGGCATTGTGAGTGCGATTGAAGATTCTGAAAGGACATAGTATAGTGCGCGACGATCTCTGTGTTTTTTAGGTGCGGAAAGGAAAGACAAATGATTAATGAGCGCGACAATAAGCAAGTGTTTGGAAAAAATTGCATTGTACACGGTTGATATTTCGGCGATATTCACGAAAACGTTTTTTTGATGAACGACACGCGGCGGCAACGTCATCGGGGTCTCCGCCGTCCTATCGATCATCTGTTCAACTCGATGTCCCGCCGGAGGCTTAAACTCGGAAACCACGAATTCCCCGGTGTATGAAATAACGCATCTTCGTACAACTGCGTCGTGAGTAAAACTATACCGAGTGTTTTTTATCTTTTCTTAATTGCTCGCACCACCTCCCCCGTTCAAATCGGAAAAGATGAAATAATTCACCATTAATGAACGCGCAGTATTCCAATCGAAACTGTTATTTCTGCGGTTCGTTCGAACTTTTAAGTAGAGAGAAAAAGAAAGAGAGAGAGAGAGACAAAAAAAAAACACATTGTCCGCTTCTGTAGAAATCCGTAGTGTGTTGTCTAGGCGGGCGGAAGACGAAAGGTTTAACAACTTCGTTCTGATAGTAGATGTACAAAGCAGGTATAGGGGCAAAGAGTGAAATTACTTGAGACGGAGAAATAATAATAACACTAATAGTAATCGTAATAATAGTGGTAATAGTAATAAACAATTTATAATAGTAGTAATAAACGTAAAAAAAATAAACTCTATTAGGAACTTTCTGTAGAAGTGGCGGGTTTTTATTTTTGCCATTATAATCATCATCGTCACATTGTAGTCTTTGCGGATAAAGACAACAGATTATTATAAAAATGTACATCTTTCAAAATCTCAAGTGCCACTTCGACTAATATTAAGAGCAAATCATAAATACTGTTCGTAACATCGACATCAAGTGACGTCTTCGCTACGTTCTATTAATCGAAATTAAATCAATTATCAATTCCGTTTATATTTCCTACACAATTATCGTTAACGAAACATTGGAATAATATAGAATCTTAATTGTGTTCAGGCCGGATCCAAGTGTTTAAACAAACATAGGCGAAATTTAGTTTTTGCCGCCCTTTTCGTTTAAATATTACATCAAATATTTTTTTTTATACATAAAAAATGTCCCGGAAAAATGCTACCCTAGGAGTGGGCCTATGTCGCCTACTCCTTGAATCGGGCCAAATTGAGTTTATGAGGAATATATTATTATTAGAGCTCGGGACTTATAGCACATAAAATCATAAAAATAAGCGCTTTAAAAAGCACTTAAAAACATCATTATAAGCACTCAAATAAGCATTTAAAAAAATTATATTTAAACAAAACTATTTAATTAAAATAAAAAAAAATCTAAAATAGCAAATATAAGCAAAAATTTCTAAATTTTCTTTTTACATGAACACGCTAAGTACTAGACATATTTTGAAATTGTGTTGAATATAAAATTAAAGATTACAAAAAATATTAAAACAAAAAAAATAAGTTCATATTATAATTTTTTAATTAAAAAAATCAAAGAATAAATAAATCTTTATATTATAAAAAAAGTTAAATTTTGACTTTCGAGACATTTTGTCTTGTCTTGTTTATGGATTTTCCGAGGCAATTTGTGAAAAATAAAATGTAAATGATATTTATAAATAATTAAAAAAATCTTGGGGAGGTCAGTGGGCTGCGTAATTGTTTATAATTAAGCAGAGATATGCAATAAAAGCAAAATTATTAGATAAACAGGAAATAAGCATTTTTTTTAAAATAATCGAAAAAAGCAAAAATAAGCACTTTCAAATTTCATAATTGAACTTATTATAACATGATATACACATCCATAACTTTTTGCTACATTTGATGTCAAACAATAAAAATAAGCAAATGCTATAATTCCCGAGCCTTGATTATTATCATTTCTGTATTAAAACGAGTAAAATTGGAAATTGAAATGGATTGAGTGGTTAAAAGTTTTTATCTAATGAACGCTCATGTGTGAACTGCGCAGTAAAATACGGATTCACTGTATAACTACAGGTTTGTTAAAATTTTATTGTGTCCTCTTGTTTATAAAATAATTGAAAAATGCTGAAATTTATAATCAGACGGTTTAAGATGAGTTAATACTTATGCGCTGAACTAGATGAAAAATCTGTATCTCGATCATTGACAGTCATGCACCAATATCATATAGCTGATAAAACGGTTTAATTAAAACATGCAATTATACGATTCTAACGCAGCAATAATTTTAATTAATCATTAAACGAAAATTACAATATTAGTGTTAAATTAATTTAATTGGTCAAAGAAAAATTTCAAAACGTGCTGATCCATTGACTTTTTTTTATACTTCAAAAAGTTGAATAATTGAAAATAATAAAATAGTCCAGAAGTTTATCTAAAATTAATTCAAGGCGAACAATATTTTCATTCTCTACACTTTTTTAACTACATTTATTTTTAATGTTTCAAGACAATTGATAACAATTACAGTATTCCCAACGTTTTAATATTTTAAAGAACGAATGCAATTAATAAAATTATCACCCATGCATTTTTATTCAATTTATTCGTATATTACATGTATAATTCAGTTGGATTAGAAATACATATTATTTATTGTAATACGTGCATTTTATGTATTTTAGTTAAGTCGGAAATCGAAAATGTCATAAAATATTTCAAGTAACTGAATGTAATGAGTACGAATGAATAAAATAACAAATTCTTTACCGTAATGTTTGACGGAGATCGCGTACAATACTTTGCTAACTGTAATGTTATTATAGGTAACATGACATTTAAATATTAACGGCTGACAGAAACAATAAAAGAACAAGGAAAAAATATCAAACTGTGTAGCCTTCGACCGGCAATTCCGTCAACCGCGTAACATTGTATACGCTTTAAGTACAATTATCGGACCACCCGTCTGGCGGAAACACCTATATTCCTATATTATAGAATCGGTGGCGGTGGCTACGGCGTTTTGCAGCTACTTCTATTACGTAGTATTATAGTCGACACGCATTAATAAATATTTCACTTTTATTTAAAATATATAAAGATTATCAATTGAGAAGAACGATATAATAATAATAATAATAATAATAATAATAATCGAAATTTCAAATCATCCATTTTACCGGGATGAAAAGGAGAAAAGAATAGCGTTAAAAATAAATATACATATATAGGTATATAATATATGCGTAATATATGGTATAAACCGAGAGCGAATCAAATATTCTCCAAAATCGATAAATTATCAAGTAACACGAACGACGTCTCATTGGTATTCAGCAGGTGTTGTTCAGACACTATGGACGGGAAGAGTTCGTCGAGCACGTTAGGGCGATACGTATTGTACATAGTGTATACATATATAATGACGTGTGTAGAACAATAGGACCGCCGCAGACTAGAGAACATGACAATAATAATGCATTAATTTGTTCGTGGGTTTTGGTTTAGTTTTAGTATTTTTTTTCTTCAGATTCGGCTATCCAAGTTTTTCGGATAAACTCCATGACGTAAGTATATATATATACAATATAGTCTCTTCTGGAAACGCATTCGAAAACAATAGCAAAAAAAAAAAAGTAGTACAAAGTAATGTAATGTATTACGCATTGATTTAAAATGAAATAGACGGCGTTCCTCACCTCGTCTGCGTTCAACAGCGCGATAATGAAATTATTAAATCAATTTCTCGAGTTGCTTTACGTTTTATTGCTTTAGTTCGAAGAGAGTTTATTAATAAATTTCACGACGGCGATTATTTTTGTAAATTACTAATTGTATGAAATTAGACTTATAAAATAATATCTTCGTAGAAAGCGCAATTACTGCAGACAGTAGTATTGGAAATATGTAGTTACCAAAATATTATAATCAATAGTTAAGTTTCCTTAAAAAGCATTGCCAGGTTTGTTGAAATGATAAGTATACATATGCGACCACGATAAACATTCAACGTAACCAATGCAGTTATCCTATGATTATAATAAAAAAAACGATCGGGACTATTATGATAAAATAATACTTGAATTGATAAACAATGTCGTAAAGTAATTACGGTATATAAAGGCATCGGGTTACTTTCTGATTCGATCATGCGACGCACGATAAAACATTAGAATAAAAGTGGAAAAATAATGTTTATGCAATGCAAAACGTAGTTTATACTTCCGAGTAATTTCTGTATCGAACATTTTTCAAACGTGTACATCATGTTATAATTAATTTATGCATCGCATCCAAATACACGAATGGATATGAATATTTAAATTTGTCGCACCGTATATTTATATCGTGTACGCATGTGGACATAGTAGTTGTTTTGCGACGATTAAAATAGTGTCGCGGTAGAATAATAAAAGCGAAAATACTGTACAAGCAAACCAAACGTGTGTGAATTGTGACGACAGCGAACACCACTGTATAACACTACCCTTGGTACGCTTTACGTATATATTACATTCCCAACGTCGTTTTATTACTTCACGGTTAATGATGCGTTCAATTGCCTGTTTTAGCATTAATCCTGTTGAACGTATTTCTGCGATCGTCCGCTGCAATAGATTTGATTATTGGGTTTAATAACAAACGACCGACGATTTACGACTCGAGCTTTTTCATTAATAGCTTTCACGGATAAGCAAACGCGGACGTCAAATTACTCAACGGTCTTGGAATTGTTTTTGTGCGCGGGTACATGGCACGATTTACAACTATACGCATAAAATAACTCTCTTTTTTTCGACATACTCGCGGGTATTATAATAGCTGAACACCGCATATTATCTATGTACGTGCACGACGGTGATGTTTTAATTAATTATTATTTTAATCAATTAACGTACATTTATGTACATAACGTCCGACACGTATAAATATAAGCAACATTTACCTGGGACAAATTGTTGAACTTGAAATCTCGACTGTCGGGAAAATCTTCGTTATCCTGGAATTGTTTTTCTTCTGTTCTAATCAAATTTCCGTCTTGATCTTCGTCCTCGGCGCCACCGACCTCGGGGCCCTGAGATCTTGCCAGTCCATCGATGTACGATTCGAGAAACGCATCGCCTCTATAAAAAATATGCACATCAAGATTAATACACGACGAAGAATTAATGTAATTATATATAAAGTCTAACTAAAATGAGTATACATTTTAAACTTATATTAATATACTATTCACGTATACATTAATGTTATAGTAATACGTATGGTTGGTTAGGTCGTGTATCGTATTCATTTATGTCGCACGATAAATGAATAAATTAATATTACATCAATCTTGAGGAATAATTATTAACTGTTTATATTTTTGCATCATACACATTAAAAATTTAATAAAATATTTTATATGTTAAGCTATATATGTAAAACAAATAATAATGTTATATATAATTCGATTTAAATTAATTGCATATATAATAAAATAAACTATATATATGTTGATATATGACTTTACAGTAATCTAATATTTAACAAAGTTCTATTTATTTTCACCAATAAAATTACCCTATAAAATACAATATAATGAAGTTTTGACAAGTTTGCCACGAATTTTCACACAGCTAATGTACACTCCCCTAAAATATAAAAATATCAACCACAGACATTTATATATTATTGTATCCCAAGGGAGAAACTCAAAACTGGATATAATTGCTCAAATAACCATTTAGATTTTATCGTTTCGCATAGGCCAGGCGTCAACGTTATTATACGCTTCACTTTTATGTGCAGTGTTCCCTTATACACGACTTAAGAATCAAAATTCAAACAAATTAAAAGAAAAAAGATTTTATTTGCACTTTGATCATTAAACTAAAAAATAATAGTATATATAATTATTACAATATACATAAATATAATAAACAAGAGTTCAAAAGAGCAAGACAATTAGTACAACGGCAGTGTTCTGTTTTGATAAGCGGAGATTAAACAATCTCGACCATCCTTTTTAGGTAGGGGTTTATTACGAGACAACCCTTTTAACTGAAGGCACAATTAGCGTGTGCGCGTGTGCGTTACTGTGTGTATGACGACGACCGAAATGGTAACCTGAATGGTAACAAAGCTTTGTTTACGTTGCGCACAAGTCATTCTGGGACGTATGTGTGATAATAATGGAACTTGAGTGACAACAAGAAGGGGACACCACATCAAACCAAACAACAATTCAATTATAAATACGTAGAACGGAAAATCTGCAGAGCAAAAGAAAACAGTGTCGACGTTTTTATTTAGGAGTATATGTGATGTGTGAAAGTGAAAACATATAAATATAAATATTTATTTTTAAGGAATAAATGAATAATATATTCTCAATAAAGGTCGTGACGTTTTTAAATGTATTTTGAATATTCTAAGCTTACCTAAAGGCTGATGGGGTTTATATATTGAAGATAAACGACGGGCTTCATATTATGGAAAGGATTAGAGCCCTTTTAAAAGCTTCTTATCGACCGACGTGGGCGTTTGATAACTTTTGCAAAGAGTAGGGTGATATTTAAGCAACAATGACGAAGAGATTTAGACTTCAGACGTTAGTTATGACAAAATGATCGGATTACATGATATACAGCTGCTGTCTTTGAACAAATGTAGTATGGATAACTAATAAAAGCAAGTATATAAATACAAATAATGTATTTGTTAGATTTTGAATTAAAGATTTAAATATAATATCAAGTCGGGGTGCAACATTTATACACTATAAATTTGTTATTCATTATAGATTATCAATGAATAAAAAATAAAGAACCTGCCCTCTTGAAATAATATAACGATTTAATATAAATTCCAATTTATCGCAGGTAACTAAACGCGTCAATAATATCAATTATTACTGTTACATCAATAACTGTTGATGCCTTACCAAGTTATTTATACCTTAACAATAAACATTATATATATATAATATACACATAATTTATATGCAATATCCGAGAGCAGTTTTCAATAATTTATGTTATGATTTTAGAATGGTATTACAACTATGTGTTTAACGTTTTATGCGTATATAATAAATCTAACTTGTATAAAATGACTATTTCAGATTTTATGATAAATATGATTTTATGTAAATAGTTTTTTAAATTTATGAAAATTATTAGGTTAAATTTGACGGGGAAAACATTACACGCATATTACATATAGACCATAGAACAACGGAAAGAGCATCAATATAATTGACGGGAATGCTATTTTCATGAAGGGTGTCAGTGTATTAACATTATCATCATTCCAACGACGCCCGATGCATTAAACCTGGTATAGAGAGATATTAATTAATTTCATCCCGGAAGGCAAATAATTAGTTTTATAACCCCTCTCTTGGCAGTCCATTATATGAAGGGAAAATTCATTGACAGGAATTTACAGCTGAAAGCGTCTAATAAAAACTATAATACGGACCTAATAGCCTATGATGAAATCATAGTTTTCTTACTTTTCATTATAACGCAATATTCTTCTATAGAGTCATTGCTTTTTTTTTTTTTTCTAAATTTTTTACTATCCTGATCGTTTATTGTAAATGTTAACTTGGAGTATCGTTGAGCGTAATATCCATAGTCCTTTTAAAAATGCATGCGTTTAATTAAGCTGAATTTAAGTAAAATCCAAAATTACTAGTAATTATATCTCTTTATACGAACCAAATAATGCATACATATAAAGTTATTGTAAATATTTTTAGATTGCTACATCGAAGTATTATAAAAATATTCTACAGACTATTACACGTTAACGGATAAATTTTATAATAATATCATACAATTTTGTCTCTATACAGATAAATTATAGGAAATCTCGCATTAATCCAATGTTTAATTATTATTTATGGGTTAATCCAACAAGATAAATGCAATCATTAATTTTCATTAAGTATTATTATACGGCGAGCTTTTTTATTAAAACAAATAAATACGTCTGGAAATAAATAAAAGTGTTAACTATACATTTCTGGAGAGGAATTTTGTTGTTATTGTATATTTAATTTTTTCTAAATAAAACGTGCTCAAAGTTTAAAACTGTTATTACTTTTTGCATTTGAGAGAGAAAAAGATGAAATCCCTGAGGGGCATGTTTCCATGTCAAATCCAATAATCCGGGCCGCTGAATTTGCCAAGGAAACCTCTTTAAAACAAGTATACTTCGGAAAGGGGTATACATACATATACATACAGACATACTTGTTTATCTTTTTACAGTGTGTTCCGCTGAACGGAAACCAATTTATAGGTTGTCCAGTATTATAAAGTCATAAGGTAATAAAGGATTATATCTGATAAAAGGACAGCTGGGTGGCCCCATTGTCGGTTCCCTCACAGTTTTAATACCCGAATGTCACAGACAGACTCGTGGTCGCCATGGAAACTGTCTGCGATTCTCTATTCCCTACTACCCTAGTGTGTTTTAGTTTATACATACTATGCATGTGGACAAAAAAATTACACTTCTTGCAATCACCCTTTGTGCCGAATGAGTCATTTCAGTTGCACCACAAGTCCGTAACACCCTTTTAGATCCCTTCAATATGAATATGATGATTTTTCTATACATTAAAAAAAAACTTTTGATTACAGAACACGGACTTCAAGGTTAAGTAATAAGCATATACACGCTGTATATATTTTATTTATTTTTTCGTTAATTCCTTTTGAGGTAAATCATCAAAGAAAAATATTGCCTAGTGTATAGTTTATCATAATAATAATTTAAATGATAATTCCTCCTCGAAAATAAAACAAATCGGAAATTGGTTTTTTTGGCATTAATATAAAACTATATGTATACTATAATGTATGTAGTATGAGTTTTGATAGCTTACGTGATTGTAATTATTATTAATGCACAAACATAGCACAATGTATAATTTTATATCGACTAATCACACAATGTACACGTTGTACATATGCGAGTAATTATAGAGAACATATATAGTTATTTGTCTTGACATAAAATTATTAGATATTTAAATACACTATTTATTTATTTATTTTTTAATAGTAGCTATTGTTTCGTTATGACAGTATAAAAATAAGCCAAATACCAGTGAGGAATACAACTAGAATATTTTAGATTAATTATAATATGCTGTACATAAGTATAGGATTACTTAAGGCAACACATTTGGCTTTTTTAAAACTTCAAGTGACACGCGTCAAAGCGAAAAAATATAAACAAATGTTTATTATTTCAATAATAAAATATTTAGTGTTTGTGCATTACATTTTTTTCTAAACTGCAGTGTAGTTAAATTTAAGCGGCGGGGAGAGGGGTCAACGTCTTATAATCATTTTCATCCTAACGAAATAAATTCGCGGTCAAATGAATACAGAAACAAGTTTTACATCACATAGATTAGACACCAATTATGCAAAAACAGGTTGTCAGTACAATATTTTGACTAACATCCATCACAACATATACATATACAAGCGGAATAGATAAAAACATATGTATCCTAATCTAAGCGCGGAACTACATGTATGAGTATTATTATCGGTGTTCATACGAGAATGCACATCAGCGCCATGGGATCGGATGACATTTTGTGTAACCCTCGTGTAAATTCGTACCGCCGACCAATTGAGAACACTAAAGTAAACCTTTGCGGCTTACTATTTTTGTTTACTTAATTTTTTTCTTTCTTTCTTTTCTTTTTTTTTTTTTGATAATCAACTGGGCCAAACACGAGTTGGTCTACACATGTATTATGCATGTCTAGCAAGCCGGGTACGCAGTCTAATCAACTGGAGAGGAAATACATGAAATATTCACACATCCAAAAGGGGCATCTATATACATAAGGGCAAATATACGAGAAAATGTATTTGAGACATTTCTAGCCTCGCACATTAAGCCTTCGGGAGACAAAATTGTTTTAAAAGATAAATAAAATTCCAACTGTGCAAATACCAAGAAAAAATTTTCTTCGTAAAAATGTACTACGACATATAGTATGTCATAATATAACATATCCAGAATGATAATAACGTACGCGAGTACACATTTTACGCACATGTTTCTTGGTAACCGAACACTTTTTGGTATATACACTAGGTCAATAAAAATATATGAAAATCAAAAAAAAAACAAAAATTGCTCTCTGTATCAATAAAATAAATATAGATTACCAAATCAAAATTGAAAATCATAAGAATATGCAAATTAATTTATTACGCATACAGAGTTTCATGTATTTAATTAAATATCTTAAAGATAATGTTATCAATTTTTTTTAATATGTTACAAATAGATCGATGTAAACGATTATGAAAACGAATATAAAATCGTATAAATAATTCAAATTAGTTAAGATCTTAAAGTTTAATTTTAATTTACAATTATTTAAGGGCCTAAGTATTGTATAATATTATTATTAATATAATTATATTAATTAATTGTATAATATAGTTTATTATTATTGTACTTCTTATTTAACTACTATGTGTACAACACATAAGTTATATATCATTTAAGAAAAATAAACTTAAAATACAAATATTCGCAATTAATTAAAAATGGATTCGGTATATTTTAACTTTCTGTAAATTTTTTAATACTAAACTGGCTTTTGATTATTTTGTGAATAAAAAAAAATAATTACAATAATATTATTTAATGGTTGTTAATTAATTAAATTTTATAATTCTAATATGCTAACTATTTTTTTTGTGAATATCTATATATATTTTTGTAGCGTTCATTTAACTACCTATATTTTTATTATTGTAATGATAACTTTACTTTGTTTTTTATAACTAAATTTAAATTATTAAATCAATAACAAACGCGTAGGTTAGTTAATGACTTGGTTAATCAGAATCAATGTAAAGAGATTTAAATTATGTGGATAGTCACGAAATTTGCTATAAAATCATAGTTTGGTAAGCTGCGTATATACAAATTTGACTTCTTAAGCGCTCATGGGCGGGTTTAGCAAACAGTCCAACGTATCTTAAAAGAGGAGTGGGAAGTGTATTTAATTAAGCATAACACTGCGTGGAACAGTTCCTTTGAGACAAAACGTCTTCTCGGATAGGGGAGGAAATAATAAATTTCAATCGTTAGTATGCCATTGTCTTAGCATGCTTTTAACGTTAACCGATTTGTCGCTCCCTTCTTATATTTTTTTTCAATTGAAATCTTCACTAGTGCGTTTTAGCTTTAAATCTACACAATATATAAAAGACTAAAATTGTTGTATTCATCAAAATATGAGAATAAGAAAGAAAATATAATATTTTTTTTTAGAAATGAAGGAAATATTTTTTATATATGTTGGTGTAAAAATGAAAGGACAGAAAATCCGGTAATCGGATTAATCGACTGAAATGAAAGGAAACTTTTGAATGAACAAGAAAGTGCTTAAAAAAAAAAAGCATTGACTATATGTTGATAAGGGCAACAGTATGTCTATTCAGACTTCAAATCCAATCATGTGAAAGTTTAAAATCCATTAAATGAGAAATCAGTAAATATAGTGTGTATTATTAATTATTAAGCTTACCAGTTTTGAAAATCAAAAATAAAACAGTTTATTATTAATATTTGGACAACAATTTCAAAATAATAATTAAATTATAGTAAATGAAAATGTTGTTACTATAAAATTTGCCTACCAACTTAACATTTAGCTATAGCTATTATCGTCAAATCACTCAAATCGAAGGTTATATGTAGGCGATTTAAAATATATATATTTGAAACAATCTAAATTTATATTAAAAACACCAATGCTTACCAATTAATTTTCATTCACGAATCATTTTTATTACAACAAAAAGTCAATTTATTACACATTAAAGTTCAATAAAAGTTCAATAAAAGTTGCTTAAATGTTCTATATAATAAAAAACTTTTTCTTATAAATTTTATCAATCATAATTTTCCGATAACTTTTTAGTTTCAACAAAAATATAAAAAAAGTTACGTCCATTTTTTTTCCTATAACGAGTTTCGTGAAGATGAGAAGTATTCTAAAGATTACGAGTTTCGAAAATAACACTAACACTAAATTACTAAGAAAAATATATGAATAATGGGATTAAAAAGTATAGCTGTAAGTAATTTTTAAAACTAATTTAAAAGGAAAATATCTTGAAAAATACATTAAACTTTTTTGGAAATTATACGTTGTTGTATAAACAAAATAAAAAAAATTGTATTAATTTAAAAAATATATATCATCCGTTCGTTCGAAAATACAATAAATAATATAACGAATACGTCATACATACAATTAACACAAATTAACTCAGCTATATAAAGTATAAAACTGGACAATATATTAAATTTATTATGTGTAATAAAAACTACTAGCTATAAGTATATTTCATAATTTAAACATGGGGATAGTTTTAAATAATTTTCTTAAGTTTAAACGATATTTTAGATTTTTAAAAAATATTTTGTCAGACACTATAGTAATTTTAATTGTCTCCTTTCAATGTAGTATATTATAAAACGATTGGTGCTTTTATGTTACGCGTATTATATAATAGTAACCTAACCATTACATTAGAATAATAAATGTGTTATTTAACAATTCTTGGTTTCAGTTACCACATATTTCTCAGACATTAAAAAAAAATGTAGTGTTCACATTACAAATTTAATAACAATGTTTAAATAAATATTTATAAGTTCAGTTTTTGTTTTGGAGATACTAAAAGTATAGAACTGTATACCACTACAAATAATTTTGTCCTCACCTAAAAAACAATCTTTTCTTGCCGATCTCTGCATACCGACGGCTGCAGTTTAACGGCTTAAGCGATGTTGGTGATACAGACCGGCGGTTGAGTTTTACGAAACTCAAACTGTGATTCAGAGACGTCAACAGACCACGATCAGACGTCGGCGATAGAAACGTGGACGCGCCGTTGCACAGGTGTTCGATGCTGGGCGACGGCATACCAGCGGTCTATTGAGCGAGCTGGAAAACCGCGGTATTAAAAAAAAAAAAACCGATTGATGATCAAGAGTCTCCGAAAAGATCGAGACAAGAGAAGAGGATAAAAATGATGACGATAACAATAACAAGAAAAAAAAGCAGGAACAACAGCATTGACCGGACACAGAACAAATTGATTGTTTCATTATTATATTAGATGATTTTTTTTTACAAGATGTTTTCTTGCCGTCAAATCCGATGAACCATGGATCCTGCGTGGAAAAATGACACGGGCAAATAATTCCAAAAAACGTGACACACGAGGCGAATGGCAAAAATACCACATTAGGGTCAAGGAATGCTTAATCGAGTAGTCGCCGACGGCGAATGGTTACGTATGAACACACACGCGTATATACGTGAGCGTGTATATATCCTGCATGTGTGGGTTCGGTTTATGGCCTATGTCGACGACAACGATACAGATGACTTTTTTTGGAAACGATTGGGCGAGAAAAAATTAATAACAATAATAATAACAACAAGAGAGATTTAACGATTTTTCGAATGAAAAACGACCGAAACCAGTCAATGCGCGGAACGCGGTGGTAGAAAAAGCATTATTACGCATGGAGATTTCTCTATAAAAATGCTATACTTCGGAAACTCTCGAGTGTAAAATCGTGAGTATGAAAAAAAAAATAATTTGGTTTACCATAAATACACGAGACTATGAAATCTGATCCCGCACACATACAATAAGGACCACTCGTTCACTCAATCACTTGCACGCAGAGGATGCTGACGACGATGAGGGACCGCGAGAGGATGTGAAAAACACGAGTACATGCACGCGCGACCGACGACCGGTGGCGTACAAAAACGACTGACGCGCGTTGAACGGACGGACATCGACGACGGCGGCGGCGCGTAGTGCGAGAGAAAAATCGGCGAGCCCAGGCAGCAGCGCCGCCACCGCTCCCAACATCAACCCTTTTTTTTTCTTTTTTCTTCTCTCCTTCATTCCAAAGTGCACCGCGAATCAATCGTTTCGCGACGAAGACGATAATAGTGTGTGCATTTTGCCTGACCTTTTTGCATTATTATTATTTATTTTTTTTTTTTTCAGAACTCCTTACTAATAACGTGAACATTAAGCATAAAAAAAAGTATACCGGCATTTTAATAATACATAAACTCGCACTGCATGTGTTCTCCTAGTGGTCGATGAAGTTAACCGTACAATAAGGCATACGTGCATTTGTAAATGACATTGTAATGTATTATATATGTTAGCCTGTACATGTAAACGAATCGATTAATCGTCTTTTTATCGTCCGGACGACTGCGTTTGCGATTACTATGTTGGTTCGTCGATAAAAAATGAAAATCAACAACTCACTCTCCTATATTACTTCATAATTATATTCTACGAACTAATACAGGTACCATTTTTTATCAGTACGTGTTTTTGAACCATTAAATATGAATTAACACTTTTCGTAGCGTACGCGCAAATTAATTGATACATTTTTATCCAACGTTAAAACTCGGTACAGTCGAATAAAATCGATATACGTAAGCATTGATACATTGGATACATTATATCTCACAATAATATGGTCTCCGTGCAGTTCAAGTTAATTCATTACGGACAAAAAATGTTTACCTGAAATAATGAACTACAGTTCCTACATCATCATGTGTATTATATATACATATATAATTTAATAAATTATTATATAATTTAGTGCATATACTTTTAACAAATCAAAGTATTAGGCCTTCTTTATAGACACCTATATCAAAAATACCCAATCATCATAATTTATCAATGTTAAATTTTGATAACGTAGTCGATTAATTTCGTTTTATTGATATTTGGCTATATTCATAGATCACACTAAGTGGAAATTCAGTGTGAACTTAGTTAAAACCATAATTTTGATATTCATTAACATACCTAAGTAAATCTTAAGTAAATTGTTAGTAAAATCCGAAAGTTAGTAAATATATAGTAAATTAGTATTCATAAATATGAATTAACTTTTAAGTTAGAAAATTCATAGGGAATAATAAGTAAAAGGTTAGCTTTGGTGTTCACTTAAGCGACTTTATCATTTGAATTTTGCATTAATTTAGCAAAAATGTGATTTATACCTATAAAAAAAGCCTATTTTTATGTTGAATTATATTAATTACGTTTATTTAAATTAACTTTGAAAGCAAAATGGATGATTTTGTGGATTTTGATGACAATTATGGGTTAAGTCAGATCCTTTAGACGTTTATTCGAATTATGAGTTTTTTCGAAGATTTTTAATAATTTTTATTATATTTTATATTATATTATATTAATATTGTTATATTTAATATTTTAGATTCTGAATGGAGTGATGGAATCTATTGGTTTTACAATGATATGTGTTTTATTTTTATTTTTTTTTTTGTGTTTGACGACACCTATTTGGCAGTCAAAATGCTTCGATTTGCTTATGCAGCAAATTTTCTGAAAGGAAAGTGAATGTAGATGGTACTTTGGCTAGTCTAAAATCCAAATTTTCAATACTTTTTAAAAAAATCGAAAAAAATTACGAAAAAACGGGAAATTTTACGCAAAATCACGTTTTTACAAATTACATTTTTTAAAATGCTCTAACTCAAAAACCAAAAATCGCAACAACTTGAAATATTCACCAAATCTTTATACTGACGTTTTCTATACATGGTTAAGTTTTCAAAGTATTTTGACATATTTTGACTTATTTATAGACAATTTAAATTTTCGATTTTTGTAAAATTTTTGATTTTAAACATCTATAAAATTTAATTGGCAGACCGAAAACTCTTGAAAATTTAATACAAGGTTCATAATAAGTTAAAATTATCGTAACTCAAAAATATCGGTGATCGGTTTACTCAAATTTTTTTTATAAGCCCTTAAAGCTCAAATTTGTATAAAATGTGTAAAAATCACGATAATTAGCAAGTTAATTTGTAGATAAAAATTCATAAAATGTTTTCTGTTCATACTTAAGGTTCAAAATTTTAACACTAGGTTATCTATAAGCTACTTTTCAAAAATCTTTAAAAAAATTTCTACGGGACTTAGAGGAAAAAATTTTATGACTGTTTGAAATTTAAATATTTACGAAATTGCATAAAATAGCGATTTATTCTCAAACGATTTTAAATATTTGTTATAATTGAAAAAGTATAAGTCACAGATTTTTGAAATTTCTACCAGCTGTTAAGAATGGTATTTCCTTTATGTCATATTTTTTTCAAAATATTATATTGATTTTTAAGCCACTTATAGGCATTTAAAATATTCGATATTTTTACATTTTTTTTTTATAATCGGTGATAAAAAAAATTTGGCTCGTACAAAATACTTGAAAATTTAATAGAAGATTCCACAGAAGTAGTTCTTAAAGTCATTCAAAAATTATTTTTTATAAGCGTTTTACAATGATGTGTGTTTTTTTTTTATTTTTGTGTCTGACGACACCTTTTTTGGCAGTAAAAATGCTTCGATTTGCTTAAACAGCAACTTTTCTGAAAGGAAAGTGAATGCAGATGATACTTTGGCTAGTCAAAAATCCAACTTTTCAATACTTTTTAAAAAAATCGAAAAAAACGATAAAAAAATTACGAAAAAACGGGAAATTTTTCGCAAAATCACGTTTTTACAAATTACATTTTTTTTAAATGTTCTAACTCAAAAACTTGAAAATGTAATAGAAAATTCCACAGAAGTATTTCTTAACGTCATTCAAAAATTATTAAAATCCATAGGCACAATTTTTTTTTATAAGCGTTTGAACAGCGAATATTGATATAAAATTACATGTAAAATATAATAATATTTAATAATAATTTATAATATTCTAGGCTGACAAATGATATCGGTTTTTTTTAAATGCTCTTACTCAAAAACGAAAAACCGCAACAACTTGAAATTTTCACCAAATCTTTATATTGACGTTCTCTATACATGGTTAAGTTTTCAAAGTATTTTGACATATTTTGACTTATTTATAGACAATTTAAATTTTCGATTTTTCTAAATTTTTCGTTTCAAAATAAAATATACTTATTATAATATTTATAAATAACATTGTATTTTATTCTAGACAAACATATCGTCTTCGTTCAGAATCGTTTTTCGTATACAATGATACCTATCATTGAATTCAAATTTAACAAATTCATTATAATGACCTATCCTATGAAGATTTCCTATCTTTTATTTATCCTATTCATCTCCAGGTGTACAGCAGAGCGAGGCTCATCGGTTCTTTTTTTCATTTGTTATTTATAATTATTTATTAATTTTCACTTGCATATTGAATTAATAAGTTATTTAGGAACATTTTAGGTATTTTAGTCTATAGGTATAAAAGGTATTTTAAATATTCTTAAATATTTACATATTAATAAAAAAGTTAAAAACATATTTATAATAGATTTACTGATTAATTTAATTTTTATTATATTTTTGCTTAGCTAATAAAAGCTTTAGGTTGGCCTCTTCTGAGTTAATAGCATGAATAATAGCATCTTGTTCTATTAGTAATTCTTCTCTTTTGATCCTAACTTTTGATTCTTCACTAAGCGCTTCAAGTCTAGCTTTGTCAAAGCTTGAAAAATCGGGTTTCTTTTAATTATTTTTTCAGACATTTTTCAAACTTTTAAATAAAAATGAAACTCAAAAATTAGATAACAAAATAATATTATTTCTTGATAAATAATTTAAGCGGGAAAAGACAAATTACAGTGATAACACAATGATAACAAGAAAAATGTATTAATTTTCCCTGATAATAGCAGTTCAAAATTTTTTAGGTATAATATTTGCTTAGTATATACTTTACTAAGTGAATTATAAGAATTTTCTATGAATACGATGTCGTTTAAAAATCTAATATTTAACTTAGTAAAGTATATACTATGTTGTAGTTAAATGCAATCTATGAATATAGCTGATTATGTTTATAAAAATATTTTAAGAGCGGTGAATATTACAGGAAAAATATTTTACTAGGGTTTCCGGTTAAAAATTAAAACCGCACTGATCGTAACGTCGTATTTTTTTTTTTTTTTTATGTTTAATCAAAAATAACTTTTATAATATTAAAGTTATTATTAGACTATTTTAGTCATAAAGTGCATTATAAGTCATATTTCAAGGGCAGGAGAAGGTTCATTAACAATACCCTCGATTCGAATTTTATCTAATCGTGAGGGTTCTCTAATGATTTCAAAGGGTCAACTGAAGTTTGACTTTTATTGCCTAAAAGATCGAAAGGAAACACTAGGGAAGACACGTCCCACATGGGATTTAACGAAATCGTGCAAATAGAACAAATCAGTCGGACACGAGGAAACGAATCAACAACGTACCTTAGGTTCCGGTTCCATCGGATAGTTACTATTTTTCCAATACGAAATCAGTTTAATAAACCGTAATGCTTTCAAAAGAAAAGTACAAAAACGAAAAATAAATTTTTCTGATATTAATCAATAATAAAAAGTAAAGCAAAATTATTTTATAGGGGTATATAATGAAATAAATATGAATATTTAATTTATAATATATTTTACAGTTAAGATTGTGGATATATAATTATTGAAAAATTTTATTATCTACAAATTATAAAATTATGAAATATAGATGCACCTCTAATCAATACACGGAAAACAATTTTATTTTACACGAAAGCAAAATATAAATGGATATTAATTAAAAAATTAATAATTATTAAAAAGTTACACAATTAAAACATATTTTTACTGTTCCTATTAAATTTTGAATAATACGAAGAATATATTTTTACTTTAAAATCAATTCATCTTATACAAACACGTCCATTACTTAAATCATTTAAAAAATATAAATTTTCAAATGAGGAAATGTAATATAAAATGGAGAAAAATACTTTAGACGAAATCCTAAGTTGCTGTACGTAGTATTTGTGAACAAGTTTTATAGACTTAAAAACTTGATCGGACTAACAGTAAAAAGGTGAAATACATAAAAACGCACTTAGACAATAAAAACCGTCGTCATCGGGTTCAAATGTCTTTTCGGAGGGGACTTTCCGAGATAAAGTCCTCCAACGGTCGTCTAATTAACCACAATTGGTCACATACTGCATAGGGGACAATGTCGCATACACTCTGGAGATATATTCGATATTATCGTCATGTGTCACGTATTATTTTGATAATAATATAATGATCAACGAAGGCTTGGCACCATACCAATAACATAAAATGTTTTCTACGCGTATATTTCGTGAATCATGATCGATACACGGTCCAGCACTATATTAATACCACCTACGATATTCTTATATGTATTATCGTTAGTGTTGTTCGTTTAAATAGCGATACTTTCGTATAGTACGTATGCGTTCCTACACAAATACGCCAATTTTAATCTCTATAATTGATATAAATATAAATTTACCGTTGCAGCAGGACGTTCGGACGAAACGTGCACGGTACAGAACGGACTGCAGACATGATCGATGCACTGTAATATATGCCAACGGAATGCAACAGCAATTGGGCAAACATTATGCGAGAAATAATAATGAAGGAATACGACTACTGTATACACGCTGTACATCAATTGATGTACACGCAGAAACTACACTTTATTGGCTATATGTTCAACCATTAGTTTCAAGAGGGTCTTACTATAACTCCAGGATCCCGGAACGCGTTTCTATGCGGTGAACATCGTGGTGGCGATAGGGTGCGACGACGACACCATGTCTTTATCGTACAATCTAAATCGACTGTGGTCACGCAGACAGCTATTGATAAACATTTCCGGATGATGACTTGGGGGAGAATATATATACTCGTGTATTCTCTGCATAGGTATCACGTGCAAGTAGATTACCATCAGATAAAAGTAATGTCACCGACGCATATTATACACAAACTGCATGATCCCAAAACCATCGAGCCATTAACACGTTTATTCATAAATTAGCGTACTTCATCTTTAATCTTCTGATATCTATAATGTGTGGGTACCAAAAATTAAGCCACTGGGTGCATTACATTAAATCGTGTAAAATACATGTTTATGTTTTCATTCCATGTTATTATATATTAATACAAAAGTTTAATTTTAATGCGATACTTGTGGCACACAAATTTTATGTTTCGCCAACAGAATCAAGCTTAAAATGCATATACTGATTTTACATACTTCACTGAACTACAAAAATACAATTTTCATTTTAATAAGTAGAAAAACAATGTTATCTCCATTCATAAACGGATATCGGAAGAAAAAACGTCCAACGAAATGTTGTATTTTTAAACAAACGCAATTAAATTTGAGTGGCATTAATCTAACTGAGGAATATTAAAATAACAATCCCCCCACCGATGTTTGTTCTTAGTGAATTCATTGTGACCCTTGACTTCCACGTCAAAAACAACATTACGTGATGTAAAAGCTAAGGACAAAATGCTTTTAACGCTTTCGAAAAGAAAAAGAAAAAATACTTCTCTATGGTCTTATAAACACTACTGAAAAACGGACACAGTACCAAAATTAATTTAATAGTCCTACAGCAAAGTTTAAACACGCTATTTTGAATATCATCAAAGCAGAACTTTCTCAAAGACCAAGTGCATATTAACAATACGCTGTTTTATCTTGAAATCGCATACCGTCTCTTCGACCGGTAATATTTCATTACGCGGAGCTATTAAACATTTTGCGATTATTCGCTATCGGGACTGATTCTTTCGCAAACAATAACGCGTGTCTCCGCTATAGACGTCCGAAAGCCTTTTGTTTGTCGGATTAAGCTTCGTACGTCCCTCTGCCCACGGTAAATAATCTCTATCAGTGGTCCATACGCTGTGTTGAAACAGAAGTCATTAATATTTTTTTTCCCGTCCACCCGAGAAACCTTTCAACAACATTGCATTTATCCGCAGTGATCCGGCGGCTCTGCCGGGGCTTTTAATCCGCCGAAAATGTCCACTGGCTTAAAAATGTTTTGTTCAAAATCATATCTATTTGACCGTACACACGCGGTAAATTATCGTGGATTAATACCGTAGTGCAGTTTGTTGAAAATTACATAACACTATAATACTATTGTTTGTTTTTAATTTAAAAAGCATAAACTAATAGCCTACAATACCAGCCTACGTGTGTTTTTTTAAATGTTTTACGCGATGCGTTTCCATTATCTTTGCATATGCTATTATTGTTTTTGTTTTTCATTGACAATGCAAAATAATAAAAACTAAAATTAAAATAGTTGTTTGGATTGATGAATATTAATTCAAATTTATTAAACGCCATTAATAAAGACATACTAGTTTTGACAATTAAAAAAATTATAATAACAAAAGTGTTGGAATAATACAGTTTGTAACCACGATAATACATGTTGACGAATAGAAACTATAAAAATTAAGTATCACTGATATAATTTTTTAAATCCAAATCATAATACATTTGCATATACTATTGTATAATAATGTTACAATATAAAATAATATCCTTATTATATCAGTATTTTAGTTTATTTTCAGACTAGGAGAGCAAATTTGGAATAATGGTTTTAATTATAAATTATAAAACCCTCATAGTTTGTGAACAATAAACACGAAATTAATATTTGAATTGATTTTTCATTACACGTCTGAAATATTTCATACTTGTATAACGATTCAACGATTTAATAAACGCTGATACAATAAAAACATTCACGGTAAACATAAATCTCGGTACATAAAGGTTTACCTTTTATTATTCTTTAGAGATTTATGATTGAAAATGTTCACCAAATAATTTTTATAAGCCGGGAATCGAGACAAAAAAAAAAGATACATAAAAACCATATATGTTAGTGATAAGTTAGGAGTTTACAAAGTTTTACCGCAACCGTATCGATATACACGGTACAAATAAATAAGGCGCATATATGGAAACTTAACAAAAGCAGACAATATTCTGAACAAAGCAAAATTGGGGTGGAAGTGTGGGGATGATGTCTAATATGTAATAGCAGAGAAACAAACATAAAAATAAAACTCTTCTGAACAACTTTCCACGTGGAAAATTATTATTTAAGATAAAAATCTGAGTGGCGGTTAGACGATCACAATCGATACTTTTATGGAAGCGAACTGCTAAATAATCATTTGGGAATGCAGTTATTGTGCGCTGGTCACTAGGGAAATGATTAGATGTACAGCAATTTTGCCGAACAACATTCTAGAGATTTTATTGTTCTGATAAAATCAATTTGCAGTCAAAATTCGTTAACAGCAAGGAAAAAATATTGGTTCCACAACGGAACGAAAAATATAAAAGAAAAAGAAAATCAATAGTAAATTAATTTGTTTTCTTTTTTCCTTCGGTAAGATAGAAAAATATGTTAAGAAATTATTTTCCAGATCTGTGTTTTGGTGTTCTTAAAAATAAGAAAAAAAAAATTATACCTTTACTGAAAGAATAATATCCGTTTTCTAAAGTGATTTGTCGAAAAAAAATACGGAAAAAGTTAAGTGTGCGTGATGCGATACTAGCACACTCGTAATCATCGAATGGTTTGAGACTTGGCCGAAGGCCAATAGTTCTTTCGACATCGAAATAATTCCTACGAATTCCCATGTGTAATACAATATTTACGAGAAATTCATATAAAAATGTTTTTATGGAGAATAATATCAATAACTCACAGAACTTAGTTACGATTGACTGAGTCGTATTTATTTATATTTGCTGGAATTACAAAAATATACATAAAATAATACCACCCAATAATTCATTTTTAATTAAATATAATTTAAAAAAAATGAATGTGTCAATAACAAAATAAAAATACAGAAATATATAGGATAGTCTATATATCGATAGTTTATAATGAAACGCTGGTATTTATAACATATACAGTGTAGAAATTAAACATATAAGTTAAAAAAAACAAATGAATAATAGGTATTGCATGAAATAATAATTTATTATTTTTTACGCGTAACACGACATGCATACACATAAAAACCCCAATGCAAAAGGGCAGGTCAAATTTGTTATTGTCTCTGCTACTATGGATACAAGGGGTTGAAGTTTTTGTTTGCATCAACAACACGGCAAAAATGAAATATTTTACACAGAATTAAAATAAGGACCGTTTACACAGCTGATCTCAAGGGAGCCACTGAATGTTGCAAAGAAAAGTGGACGATTAAAAAAAAAAAGGATTTAAGTGGACTCACGTGATCCTAGCCATAAATCCCTTCAGTCTACTGTAAGAAATGCATCTCTGTCTTAAATCTTCAAGCCTTTTGAGAAATCTACAGTTTTAATAATGTTCGCAAACATTAGGACCTCGTTAATTCCCAAGAAATGGTAATATTAAACTTTTGTCACCAACTCCGTAGTTTATTATTACAACCAAAACCAGCATTTTATATTATTTCCGACATTAAAAGAGTTAGGATATTAAGTTACAAAAACTAATATTTTAATACATTTTGCTAACAATAATTTGTAGAAAAAAAAATAAACAATTTTTTAAAAATCAGTGCTTGATAATTATTTGTATTATCAATTTTTAATTGGTTTTAATACTTACATAAAATAACTAGCTGAATTACCCGGCTTCCCACGGTTTTAGTCAGGGCATAGTTATATAGACTTTTAGTTTAAATTCGCCGTGCCGAATATAATATATTTTATTTATAAATTTATTTTAACAATTTGTAAGTATATGTTATACAATAAGCATAATTGATTTGAGAGCAGTGGTCAAATTGTAGTTTTGATTGAAAATTCAATTCAAATGTAAAATAAATCGGCTCAACACCAACATTTTTTAAAACCAATAAAATCAATTGTTACAGGAAGTCTGTTTTAGAGGAACCACTGCTAAAAATTTCAAGCTCATATGTTTTGTTGTTTTTGAGATAAAGCAATCAGTCATTGAGTGAATGTTGTATATATATATTAATAACTGAATTACTTTCGTTTTGCTATGTGTATTTTGTTCATATTTATTATGTTATTTTAGAATATTATGCGTAAAATAGCTGAATGCAAAATAGTTTTTATACATAATTAGTCTTTTAATATTTTATTTATTTTTATTTTTTTATCATACCTCTTTGTATACAATATTTTTGGTTTTTCCTTCAAGCAGCAGATTACTAAACTATAAGGAGAGCTTACACATGAACAGGTAACGTATAATTGGCTATGGAAGAAACAGTAATTCCTTAAATCTACTACTGCTACTTTATAAGACTGTCATTGTTAATTATCATGGAAAATCGGACCTTGACGAGAAACTGTAGCCGTTTGAATTGAAAGTGGTAGTTAAATTGAATCAAAAGTATTCTTGTCAGAAAAACTGTTTCTCTCGTACTACAATCTGAAAAAATGGTTGCTAATACAAGTACTCGGTATACATAGTTGGTGTATGCGCAATGCATGAAATAAATTTCTAGAATAAATGCATATCTACACACCGATATCAAATAAATAATTGACCGACAAAATGGACGATTTACGAACTGTTGTGTCATACAATACGTATTGGCGGTAAATTTTTCTATTTATTAATCCATTTAAACGCTAACATTTTTAAAATCCCTTCTTATTGCAGATTAAGAGTATTAGAAGAACCAATATTCCAAACTTTTTTTTGATTTCAACTGATTTCACAAATGAAAATATTTTTATTTAAATAAACACTCTTTCGTAAAAAATAATATTGTAACTCAATAAATTAAAGTTGATGAAATTACATAATTAAAGAACCTACACATTTTTTGAAGATTATTTTTGAATTATTTTAAGTCTTGTCATAACGAAATATGTTAAAATTGATAAATATTTTTATTCTAATGAGGTTTTATTTAAATACAAAAGTTCTAGATGCTTAATTTCGAAAGTTATAAATTACTTATAAAGATTCCCACAGGGACCAATTAATATTTAATTCACGCATTTCATCAAAAAAGCAACGTTTTTCTTCAGATTCATTATAATTACTTAAATATGCTAACTAAATAAGTTTAACATTGAAATAACTGATAGTATAAAAATCTAGGACTAACGTATGTATATTATAATAAAAATTAAAACAACACTTATATAATTAATTTAATTTTAATTTTATCAAATAATTAAAAGAATACAAAGATCGAATAATAAGTAAGAAAGTAGTAATAAATCAAGGAAAAAACAAGAAAATAAATAAAACTTATTAAACCATAACTACTGCGCAATAATGATGAGCAAGTTTTTTAATATGTTTATTCCAATGCAGATTAATTTTAACATATTTAATCTATTTTTTATTGATGAAAAATAAATATTCTTAATAATTATAGAATAAGAGTTGTTTCTTAATTTTCATCATATTTTATCAGCTAGTATTATATATATTTGTAGCATTATTTCTTGAAAATTGCATATAATATAGAAAACTAATAGATTTATTATAAATAATAACCCGAGAAAATCATTGTCTGGTTTTCAAATATAGTTAAATTGTATTAACTAAAGAGTATTGTTGAAATGGAAATAATTTAACAATATAATTATGTACGTATACCGAGACGAATATGCCTTAAACATCAACTACCGATTGCAAATAAGTTTTTATATATACGATTGAAATAAACACATATTTGAGAAATATCAAAGAGATTTAACGCCTGACTTGTGGTATTATATATGACTTTGAACGTCACACCATAGGGGAAGTTTAGCATAAAAATAAAGAAAAGAGGAGAATTTTCAATTCTATTGCTGACAGTGAAGAACAACATCAAAGTATATAGCTGGTAACAGGTGATTTCCACGCGTTTATTTTCATCCGATTCAACGGGTGCAATGCGAATGTATAGTTGTCAACAAGAGCACATTTTTAATGTACAAAAATCAAACGGACAAAGGGATTGGCGTTATAAGGTTAGGTGTATGTGAGATCATAATGTAACAGATATTACACGTTCATTGCGTACAAAAGTCGAATGATATTACACAACAAAACGCTGCAGACATCAGTCGAGAGGAGCGGCGAAGTAGAAAGAATCAAAATCAAATAAAAATCTCTGCGATTAATGGAAACCGGTGAATATTATGGTTACAACAGAATTGAAATACATTTATTCCGGACGTTCCGAACGACGGATGAACCGCAGAGGAAGCGCGATTATGCGCGCATAACGCAGCCGTGTGTCGTCGTAACGAGATTAAGAAACATTAACAACCCCATTGTAGCACGATGTTATTCTGACCCCTGCTGAGTTGTATTACGCCTTGACACTAAAATATGATTGAATATCAGGGATTTATCGCGATTGCCGCATTGTGTATGTGCACACTTGTGCGATCGTTGTTGGAAACCATAAGAACTTGTATGCACCTCGAGCTCAGCGTATCAGTCGAACCACCTAACATCGGTGACCGGGAACGCTAGTGTGAGCATACCATGCACGTGCGCACGCGTCCGGTAAAATTGAAATCGACAGAGCGTGATCGGACAACCCCTTTCGGCCCTAGGACCTCCGCGGTTTTGGATTTCCAATACGAAATCGAATTTCCGGTGCCGGCTGCTAATGATTTATCAAGTACATAAATCATTAATCATGACACCGTAAACGTGCGCGCTCATGTAATGGGTCCGAAAGGTTGGCGTTAAATCTGCATAATATAATATGATGAGATTTCGTTTTTTTTTCCACATTCAAATTGAAACAGTACCGAAGCGAAAATACTATAAATGGTTGATAAACACTGAACAAGAAATTTAAAACAGGAATTCTATGTGACATTTTTAAACAGATAATGTGAGCGGAATTCAATTTAATTTTCATATATTATTCGATCATGAATATATTATTTATTTATTTGTTTTTTCGTTAATAAATATGCAAACTCGTTTCTACCGTTTGTTTTTTACTTCGATTACAACATAGTTCCACAAATTGTTAAAAAAAAATCTGTAAAATACTTAGGTATTGATATTTGTTTTTAACAACTCTATTTTAACAATAATTCACTGTCGTACAGGCTAATTAATGAAACAAAACCATACTCATAATAGTATTGAACAATTATATTTTTTTTACAGTTAGATTTTTGTGAAATTAAAAATCAAATATAATCTCGAATAAACTTACTATTATCTTTCCTAATTAGAAATAAATGTACTCAAATATAAATACAATTAATAAATGAAAACAAGGGAATACTAATATATTGTTATAATTCAATAAGATTCTAAACATGAAGTTATCATAACCATCGTTAAACTGATGTATTGTATATATTACAATACATAAATATTACGTGTTAAAATGGGTTATAGTATGTACACGTGTGTTCGCAAAAAATTTTTTTTAAATGTTAATAGAACCTACAAAAGGGAATTTTTTCTTGGAAATATAAAATATCAGTAAAAAGTTATGGTAGTAAATAGTAATGAAAACATAAAATTCGGAGAAAATTGGGAGTGTCTTTTTTTAAATTAACGGTTTAAAAGCGGCAAAACGCAACACTAGGTCCGCAGTGGAAATTAGCACGACACAAAAATAATACAGACCATTGTCAACTCATATTTGCGTTTTAGTAAGATGTTATCTTCGTGCACAGTCATTATTGTGGGTGGCTTTAACGGAAATCATGTACCGTGAAATTACAAAATTATATGTACATTTGTCTTTGTTATAATAACTCCGAAGACCTATCGTTAAAAAAATGTAATGGTGCAGCATTTACATACCAGAAAAAAGTATAGATTTTTTAGGCACAAACATCAAAATATTTATTAATTATTGTTGTATATTTCTATCCGGGCGTAAGTTGTTTTTGATGACTTACTTATATCAAATAAATAAATAATTACATATTAAAAACAACGAGATTTCGATAAAAACAATTTTATTCAACAGAAGTAAATTACTATCGGTAGATAACCAATGAAAATTCAACACTGTAAAAAGAAGAAAAAAACACTTGACATTCCACTTGAATTACATTGTTTGCCCATTTTCCCAAGGACAAATTCTTTGTAGCTGACGAGTTTTCCTAAGCTACGCAGAGTACAACGACAGGAAATGGTGAAACGGAACAGATACATTGTTTTCCAATTCCATAGAGCATTATTACTATGCGTTTTTGTTTCAAATTAAATTCATTTCAACGGTATTTAGTATAAGTATATAATAGTAAAAGTTATTGTGAAAATGAATAATTAGTGACAGCAATATTAGAATACAAATTATGCTTTTGTGGGGTGTAAAATATTAAAGTTAGAAGTAAAACGAACCATCGAAGATAATATTAAAAGAAAAAGGAAAAAATGTATAGCGTATCTTATGTACTGATACATTTCTACAATAATAATGGTTTTGATTCGAAAATTTTCAAGTACACGTTTTCAAATAAAATTATTTTGCAAAATATTCTAGTATACTCTAGAACATAAATTCTTATGATTTTAATATTAAACAAATAATAATAGTTATTGTTTCATTATGTTATTTTTATACTTACATTTATTTAACAAAAAGTTCTTAACTTCACAGTTTCGATTTTAAGATCATTCTCCATATTCACTCGATATAATAGTATAACACATTATTGATTTTAACTACAGGAAACAAAAATTTATTTTTAACTTAATAATCTTGGAATTATTATAAAATAAAAGTGCTCATAAACATACAATTTATGTGTTAGGTATATGATGCATGTACTGAAAAATTCATTACCAAACATGTAAGAAATATTTTTTGGTGAACGATATAAAATTAAAAGAAGAATTTTCATAAGACTTTGTTTTGAAAATATAGTGTTTTATTACAAACGCCATAGCAGTATGGCCTATAGCACGTAAAGTTGAACAAATTCATGGACTATCCATTTAAGGCCATTCAGAAATTCAACAGTAACAGATAAGGAATCAACTACAGATGATTTTAAAAATACGTCAAATAAGCGTTTTCAACACATTATAACGAAATTCCAACGCAATAAAACTAAAATACAATAACACTAATAGAAAAAACTATCAGATAAAATTGTTGTCAGGTAAAACGCTTAAAAGATCATTTAAATTATACGTATTGGGTACTTCTTTAAAAACATTCAAATCAAAATCAAATGAATTATGTATAGATAAAAATATTTTTCTTTTCTTTTTGAACTGTTTTCTTAATATAGAAATTACAGATAATTCAGACAAATAAACTACAGACAATTTATATAAATAAACCACAAAATATATTTAAAAAAAAAAATTAAATATTTATTTTCAACAAAATTCCAACAATATAAAATACATATGGTTTTTAACCACATTTTTATGTTTCAAAGCATATAGTGCTTAGATTGTTGTTATATCGATTAGTAAACTGATCAATAATTCAAAATTAACCCTTTTTTTAATAAGTTAAACAAACCAATATTTTTATGTAATTTAAAACATTCTACTTGTAAGGACAACGAATCTACTAGGGCACTTTGTTTACGTGTGTGTACATTTAAAAACACAATGTTCTAATAACTATTTACATTGCAGTTTAAAACGAATTTAATCTTAGAATGAAATAAGATACTAAAATATTAAGCAAGATAGTTATAATAATAATAATAACGAAAATTAATAAATATTTTGTTTTATAATTAATTACCCTCGGATTCTTAGTTTAATATGTTAGTTTTCGAGATGGGACTGAATACGCTTGAAGACGTTATCTGGCATTGGAGCCACGGGGCGTCACGCCAAAATAGTGGTTGAAACAAACTTTTGCTAACACTGAAAAGCACTAAGACCCATGACCGCACATAAAATATATGTTACTAAATTAAGTGTGTGCATCGTAAACGGTGTACACATTCGGCGTACATGAACGATGGCTAAAGATCACCGAAATGTGTGTATAATTAAAAATGAACAAATCAATAGACTTTAATTAGATTTGGAAAGTTCAGTTGTACGTTAATATGTAACTCAGCCGTTCATAAAATATTATTGTACTACGACCAAGGTTGTATAGGTACGTTTATATATTTATGACAATGATTGGTTAATAAAACACACTTAGCATAAACATTATACTGCCATAATTAATATACTTCTATATCAAAATTACAATTTTATAGGTCAAATATTTAATAATCTAATTTAAATGTGTCATAGAGTAGACCTAAGGAAATAAATAGCAGCAATTCGCTTTTGGTTTCGGTTACTAACGAAATATCATTAAAATAAATATTACAACTTGATCATGTATGATAATAAATAATAACGACGATAGCAAAATAACAAATGTTGAGCTTTTGTATAGATATCACTAACCGGCAACGTAGTGTACACAATCATGTACATAAATTATTCAAGTTATTATTTGCTCAACGAAAATGGATTTATATTCATGTATTGTATATCAATTGTTCTCGTCGATCTTGTGCAATTTTACAAAAGGCAATAAACTATAAGTTTTCAATTATTTCATAAACTGTGGTAGTTATAAGTAAATAAAAAATAAACAAATTCATTTTAAGGCAATAACAATTGGGTTAAAATGTATTTTTTGTTTTTATAATTTACAACTATTTCATAAACTGTGGTAGTTATAAGTAATTAAAAAATAAACAAATTCATTTTAAGGCAATAACAATTGGGTTAAAATGTATTTTTTGTTTTTATAAATTACGATACTGTTACAATCTTCTTTATCGAGTACACATGTTTAAATTACAAATTTAGTATGTAACATTACTGGTTTACGTAGGACGAACACATCAGAAATGAAATATCACGTTTTGCTAAATCCTTGTAAGATTATCAGTTATTTATAAGCATAAACATTGTAAAAATACCCACATAACTAATAAGATATCAGTAAACAATAAAACAAATATAAAATAATTTATTTTATTTTTTTAATACATATCGTTATGTAATTTAATATTTCGTTACGTGTAACGAAACATTTATTATTTTAGTCAATATACGTAAAGTAATATGTTATAGAATCAATAAGTAACTAGAGTTATATTTATTATTTTCTTATTTACAATTTGAATATTAAATTCTTTCTTAGAATCATTTTCCAATCACATTGCTTTCAACTTATAGGCGTTTTCTGTATAGGTATACCTGACCTTTTAATCTTAGACTTTTGCTTGATGAAATATTCAACATGGCGAGCGGAAAAAAAAAGTTGATAATAAATAAAAAAAAATCTATGAAAAAAGGTGTAACAGACACATTGAAAGAAGCAATCGGCACAGTGACATTTTAAATCATTCGCCGTTTACACGGGGTGCACGAATAACACATCCAATACCATTTATTCCCCCTGGGCACATGTTGATGCGTCTGTTTAGGTATTCAAGTCTGGTTCGGTTGACCTGCCGGTTGCTAGTGATTGCTTTTAAACGGGGAAAAAATCGCCTGAATATTTGAGTACTCCGAGCACGGGCCCATCTCGGTTACAGATGGTCTCTAGGGGACCAACAAATAAGGAAAAAAAATACTGACAACCCGCGTGATGGCAGAGTGTAAAAATACAACATAAAACGAAATGTGTAACGCCATCTTATTAATTATACATTAACGCTTAAAATCATGAAAATATAAAAAATATCGAAGTAATTGTAAGTGAATGACTACAGAGAAATACAAGTATATTAATAATATATTTATAATATTAATCATTATTAATACAATTATATTATTTATTTATCGTAATTACGTAAATTATTTTTAATGTACATACCAGGGTTGAAACGTATAATACGGTATAGTATAAAACACATATTATACGTACGTATAAAACGTATAAATCGTATAGTATAAAACTCATAATTATATGCGTTGTATACAGTATAAAAATAAAATCACTAAAAATAAGCATCCAGAATCAACAGGATTGGCAAATAAATTATTAATAAACAAAAATAACTAAAAATAAGCATCCTGCAGAATTAACAGGATTGGCAAATAAATTATTAAATTTACCAGCGT
The DNA here is from genome assembly GCA_034509805.1 of Sipha maydis. Classification (NCBI taxonomy): domain Eukaryota; kingdom Metazoa; phylum Arthropoda; class Insecta; order Hemiptera; family Aphididae; genus Sipha; species Sipha maydis. The sequence continues at coordinate 80,215 of JASXSY010000690.1, read as the reverse complement.
CAACTGCCCAGTTAGATAGAGTGTTTTCAAATTGATCATACATTCACAATTCTTTCCAGAACCGTTTGAATCCAGAACGTTCCAGAAAACTATTATGTATTTACTACTCATTTAAATTAAATTAAATTAAAAAACACAAAGTTCATCAAAATAATAAAATTAGTATACTATATAGTATATAATTATAATTAAAAGTTTATAATGTTAATATTTCAGCTTAAATAATTGTACACAAGTAATTGTTTCTTCTTAATATGTATTATTTAATAAAGAATAGAAGTGTCAAAGAAAATATAAATTATTTTATTTTATACAAATATTCCATATTAACTTGACAACATACAAATTTTTCTTTACGATATGAATAGGAATATAATAATATATTATATTTTGTGTCTGTGGTAATATTTTATTGTTTTTTATTTTTAGGTACCTGTTTGAAAGAATAAGAAAGAAAATTGCAAATAAAAATTTTTTTATAATTATAAAATAATTATATTGCAATATATTACCTACCTAATATATAATTTTTTACTAAGTATAAGAATAAAAAACCTAACTTGATATCTAAAATAGGAAGTATTTTTAATTTTTAAAAATAAATTTCAAAAACAAAACATATTATATGTTTAATACGCGTATATTATCAACTTTGGTATATACACCTCAATAAATATTTTGTATTTAGCTAGAAATGTCTAAATTAAAAAATAAATAATTAAATAAACAATTACTTTGATATTTCGTAACAATGACACTAAACAACAAAGAATTATTTCGAAACAAAAGTAATTAACGTCATTAATAAGCCTAAAACTAATTTCAGGTATGCAGTACAACTGTACAGAATATAATATCTATGTATATACGAGCGAAACAATTACTTAATTTTAGTAATCTACGGTCAATAATCGTATTTAAAAGTGATAGGAATACACCTACTTAATATGAAATGAATTAGATCTTTTATAATCATATGATATATATTTTACGATAACATAACAGTTAATTATAACCAATAGGAGTCTATGTAATCTTATTGTTTAAATGTTTTAATTTTTTTTTTTATTATAAATTGCTTTCGAATTTCAAAAGAAAAACCACACTAACTGGTTTTGCAACGTCCGACTGTCTGGAGGTACTTTGGATTTACATACTCGACGGCGGTGTTCGGATAATGACTACTGATGGGAAATGCGTTTCGATTATTATAAAATTTCTTCACGAATCGTATGCATAACATTATAAGATGATACGGTAGAATACACATTATGCAAACTTATGTTACAGAAAAAAAAAATATGAGCCCTATTGAAATGACTAAGTCGTAATACCGGCAAACGAGATTGAGAGATTGTCATTGTGGCGAGAAAAAATAAAATAACAAATATAATTGTCTAATCTTACTGGGTGAGATCATCTCTAGACGCATAAGACGACACGATAGCAAAATCGACTTACTCCTGCTTCCGTCATTTTCAAGGACTTATAGAAACGGTAGACGTTTATTATGTTCGATAACGCTATTGTTTAGTTTGATAATTCGTGTAAAATACAATATGTGTATAGTATTAAGTAGACGCAATATTATAATTTTTGTTGTGTGTGTAATGCGTATATAAATAATTTAAAAAGAAAAATTACCACAGTGGCATTTAACATTGAATGTGGATTGTTTAAAAAAATAAATTATTTATAATTATAAATTATTGTACTGATTCATATAAAAAAATGTCAAGTAGGTACTATGCGTATAATATAATACTGAGTACACAATAGATCATCGGACGTTTCATTAAATAATCAAACACATAGTGATGACAATAACAGATGAAATAATAACTGAATTCTGTTGAAATGGATAATGAATAAAATAAACTACTATTTTCTTGGGCTCTTGAAACATTCAACATTATTTTACTATTTGTGAAATATTAAAAGAACTACTTTCAACGAAGCATTCATGTTTAAATCAAAATTACTTTAAAAGATTTTTGGAATACAAATAAAACATGTGAATTTCTATTTAATTTCTACGTTACTAATCTGTATAGAACACACACACCTCTACCATTTAACTATTTTTGCTTATTTAATCATCCATCTAGACTGAATGATAAAAATATTATATAAATAATTGACACCTTGCAATACGTATAATGTATATATGTTCGGTTAACATAATTTATCAGCCGAAATCATGGAATTAACTGAGTTTCATATTAGACATGAGAATAAATAACAGTTGAGTAAGTAGTTATATTACACATGATATAATTTTGAATAACACAACACACTTCACAGTATGATTCTCCAGGTTACATACGTATGTTAATAAATTATCATGCTATATCTTCATATAATCTTATAATCTAATTAGCGCAATCAATTCTTGAAACGGTAGTTGTTGAAAAAATAAACTTATTTACCATACAAATATAATACGAGCGTATACACAACTTAATAAAAAATCGTTAAGAACACGTTATCGCGAGATATTAAAAGTTTACGTAACTAAACGACCTCGATTAGGGATTAAGTGATTCACACCTCGTGTATGTAGGTACAGTATCATACCGGATCGGTTGGAACTACCAATAACACCACTCGAACAAAAGTATTATACATCTGACCAGCATTAGAACGGATACTATCACAAACATTGTGTATTCATTATTTAGAAAAAAAAACAATGGCCAATTTTGGAGATTGTTAGCACGGGAAAACGTGCTTTGTCAACCTAGTCCAACGGCCTAATTTCCTGAGTACATACTAGCACGTTGAAATATACACATTACAGCAACAATGCATACAAACATAATAATCAAGATCGGCAGCGACGATGATAACCGCCGAGAACGCTGTTTATTGTCGAGATGATTTTACTATATCGCGGCATAAGGTCTACGACATAACAATGACTAAGCCACTTGATATATAAAAAAATAATAATAAATATATATTTAAAATGAGACTAGATGTCGCCACGTTCACTTCACTACTTCATTATCCCTTCCATTGTCAAGATTATATTATGTCAACATACATAATGCTGTGAGGTTTCTAGGGTCAAATATTGTTTGCCCGTAAGTGCGTGTCCACTGTCCTGCAACAACCAAAATTAAATTGGAAATCTTCGCACGCTTTTATATACGACGTTTATTTTTCACTCTTGTGTATGGTGGAAAGTGCTAAGAAAAACTCGAAAGTTTTGATTCGAAATTATGACGTCATTGTTTGGTCAACCAACTCTAGGTGGATAAGTGCATAAAGAGGACAGAGGCAAATAAACGTCTATGACACTTAACTCGCCTACGAGAAACTATACGGTCAAGTCGACCTCGCTACGGGGCCTTCCTAAACGTATATACTGAATGCATAAACCTAATTACTAAATGCGTTTAAATTCAAATATATTTAATAATAGCGCAACAATGGCGCAAGTCGATTAATATATCTGCTATTATTTGATGCCTATATATGTCAAGTGCACATAATAAGCAGTAAAATTTGGAATAAATAATTACTCAAATTATGAACAACGATTTATTTTAAAAACCGTCTATATTATTAATATTTTAATGTAAGGTTACTTTTGAATATTAATTTATCATTGTCCTTGATATATATGCAAAATATGTGACTATGTCGATATTCATTATGCTTATAATTAAATAGCCCAACAGTGGGATCTTATAAATATTTTTATTTCAATGCTCTATAGATCCTAAAATATATCCTTAAAATGTATAAAAGTAACTGCGATGTTTTGTTCTACGCAAAACCCAGAACGCGAGACCGCAATAACAACACATGTGCGACTTCTATCTACAAGCATTGCAGCAACCGTTTTATGAGATTCCATTGGTTCCAACACTGAATGAACAAAGATGTCTGGGTTTAATTTCGAACGCGGTGTCTTTTGCATACCCCGAATTCCTATACGCAACCAAAAACCAGCCAGGGTTACAAACCTGTTGGCTTATTATTATTTCTATTGAATTTCGACACACCACCTTAGGGGGTTCGTTTATTATACGGGAAAATTCCTTTTTAACTGTTTTTTTCCACAAACACAATATTAAATATCTTCCTTATCGTATACTGTGCGTACGAGCTGTATACTAGGTAATACAAATGATTAATTAGGTGTTGGACGTGTGGGTGCGCACGCGAACAATAGGGCGCAAAACTTAATCTACCGCATTTTACCCAACCCTGTCGCTGACCGACGGCGATGGAACATCTGTTTCGGACACGAGACTGTATAAATTATTACTAGTACATAAATGTATGTATATACATATACATTTATATATATATATATATATATATATATATATATACTTGTACATATTATGCAGTGCGCGTGTGTGCCTTTTTACTCAAGCGAGGCGCCGTCGCGAATAACTACCGGTGCGTGAAAAATAGTTAATGAAAATACCACACGGTCTATACATTTCAGAAGGGACTTGTACGTCAAAATTGAAATATAATTTTCAATTATCTTCAAGTCAAACATTTGGTACACAACTAAATTAGTATACTAATCAAGATTCGGGTGGGACATTTATGGATAGCTTTTATTGTTTTATTATATTATTTATATTACGCGTATTAATTTTATTTATTTTTAATGACTAGCCAATAAGAAAAGTATGGTAATACCTAATTATGATTATATGAATGTATATAATAAAGCATCATACCGCTATGAAGTGATTTTTAATTTTAAAAAAATCACAATTTTTTTTCTTTTATGGTTTTATTTTCAAGTTTTTATTATTATAATCTCTATTGCCCCAAAAACTAACAAAATATTGTGATCAATTTATTGGATAATTCAAACTGAACACTATTCAGAGCACTCAAAATTGTTTTCAGACACATTACATAAACTGAAATCACAAAGTTGACTCACCTATGAGGAGGCACGTACGTAGGAGATACCATAGTATTTTCTGTGGTATTTATTAACACAGAAGTATAACGGGTCATCAGCATGGTAGTGTCGTCTTCATAAGTACTGCGTGGAAAATACATAAAAACATCTAGATTTAATACACATGTGCATAAAACGAATTTGAACACAGCATAATACGGAATCAACGCACCGCGGTCGATAAACGGTTTTGGGTTTATGACAGGTTAAAGGGACAAAAAATGAGATAGCCGCTTATCATCAGTATAAACATTGTCTGTTAAAAATAAGAGTTCTTATCATACAATAAGCGATTGGTCACATTAAGTATAAAAAGTTAAATATTGGTTTTCATTGTCTCGTAGCGGAGTAAAAAGAGCAATAAAAATATCCCTACGATATTTTTCTGACGTTTATCGGCATACACATTTATGGGTTTTCGACTGTCGACAAATAAGGCGGTGGTCGTGCATGGACACGAGATAGTACAGTTTTTCCTTTTTCTGCTTCCGGTTTATTCTTAAATTAAGATTAAAATTTATTTTGAAATAACGCAATTACGTGTAGAATGGAATTTTCGACTCGTTTCGAATACATAAAAAAAAAAATTAAATTAGTGGAAGTAAAATCCGACAACCCAATAATAATGTGTTTAATTGCATGTTTTGCCAGCGGGAAACGCGGCGAAATAAATATGATAACGAACCCCTTATGGACGACCGGTCTTTTCGTTTCGACGAGAGACGAACACAATGAATCGTAAGAAAGTCGATGAACACACGGCGTGTTTTAAGCTCTGCAATGTATTCGAACATAAAACGTTCAATCCGTTTTGCCTAGTTTCGTACACGACCGCATGCGTTTTTCCGCATAACAACACGTGTGAATTATTACGGAGTTAAGGTTTACCATATTATCCGGGAGGAACAACGGCAACAAAGTTGTAGAAAACAAGATGATAAAGAAAACGAATAAAAAAAAACTAAAACACCAACTGTTCGGCGAACGCGGACAAGAACGGACGATCGCGGTCACACGCAGTTGGCGCGCGGGCGCACACAAACGCACGCACGCACGCACACACACACACACACACACACACACACAAACACACACGGGTTACACGAAAGAACTCGGAGCGCACACTAGGACGATACGACGCGGAACACACGCACGTACCGACTAACCGGTTGGCCGACCCGATCGATACGGGCTTGCGCTCGTACACACTTATACGCACGCGCTAAAGCGGGGGGGACCCTTCTACGTAGGCGTGCGGCGCGGTCGTGTGTCGTGTGCGTACGTACATACGCGTACCCCTTCTTCCTTTCCGCGACGATAATATACCTGCAGCGGCGTTGCACCACTACTCTGTACTGGAATAGTAATAATAATAATAATAATAATAATAATGCGGACGATAAACATCGCGTATAGGTGGCACAATAACCGGATAATCACCCCGAGCATAAATACGTGTATAATGTAAAATAATATACAATATCATACACCGTGATCGCGAGCGTTTATGACGTGTATTATTGTGTGTGTACAAATGTATGCGCGCGTGCACATCGCAGCGGTTGACCCGAGTCGAGGTGCTGCTGTCGTGCGACCGATGTTTGCGTACGTAATGAGAACGTCGACCGAGTGTAATAGTACTTGGGTTGAAGATAGGTGTACGTATACAAATATATATATGTATCTGTATATGTATGTGTGTGTGTGTGAGTATAAGCATATGCCGGTTTTTTTTTTGTCACCTCGTTGAAACGTCGTTGTTTACGATGAGCTCGATGAAACGGTTTGTCGCACGAGATTGCGCAATACCCGTTGTACACTGCCGCGAGAACTTTTCGAACGACGTGTATCTCGACGATTGTGTGCTGACAGATTAAAAAAAATTACGTTTCGCGAAACTTTTTCGCTGCCGTTGTGCCACTGACCGAGGGGAGAAATAAAAGCGCTTGCTTCCAGATGCAAACCCAATATGATTGTAGTCAATTGAGATTGTTCTCAGTCGGTTTCAAAATATTCTGGAAAATAACGGTCTTGATCAAACTATTACAAATGAAAATAACTTAACGGCTAAAACTATAAATAATATTCTGACTCTTATATCCCCGTATAAAAATATTTATTTAAATCAATACAAAGAGGCATACGTTTTAAAATGCAAATGGTCCAGAAAACAGTATTTCTCTTAAAAAAAGTTTTTTAACGGATAAAGTAAATATTCGATAAAATGTGAATAAAAGTCTCAACCAGGTGCGCGGATCCAAGGGGGGGGGGGGTCGAAGAGAGCGTACGCCCCCCTCCCAAATCCCTAAAATAGGTTTAAAATATATTGGGTTTTTGATTATTTTCGTAGTTCAATACAACTACTAACTAGAGTAATATACAATTACGAAAAATAAAATAATATTATTTTATATTTATTGTGTATTGACTAGTGTGTTGGTATGTTATAGCTAATTGCGTTCCGGTATTGATTGCCGTCGATGATAAAAAATTTCCGAGGTACCTACAATGGTAATTTCTAATAATATCATGAAAATAAAATATGTCAACATAATCATTTTTGTTGGTTTTACGTATAATGTTACAATTCAGACAGTTAGTCGTAAGTAAACAATTTATTTTGCGCCCCCTCCGTAAAAATGTCTGGATCCCCCCGGGTCTCAACAATTATTTATAAAATAATACATACAAGCTGAATTAAAATGCAACTAACAAAATTGAAGTGTTTATAGTGTTTTTTCATCTAAAATATAAATACTACTAAGTCTCACAATAAAAATGATAGAAATAAATATTATCAAATGGGTTTAAATATATAAGTCTCTTTAGTCGACTCATTGCCAAAATCAAAATAACTTATGACAAATATTTCGGTTGAAATAATTTTAAAAAACTTCAACCAAATTATATCTTCAACTAAAAAAATATTTATACATACCAAGTTAACACAACCATATCGTCGTTGCCAAAACAATACCACGTATCTCCAAAATGTAAATTTTTTAAGAGACATAAAAAACTAATTATAAAATCAAATTTTGGGAATAGGTTAACCTCATATTTAATAATGCTATCAAAATTATGTTAAAAAAATATTTTTCATAAAACCAACATTTAAAATGATTAGTAAAATACTTAGTATCACATTAAAATGAATGACAGTCATTAAGAAGTACTTTTTTGAGTTGTTGTAAATGATCCCATTTGGTTTTAGGTATTTTTAAACTTGATTTGTGAAGCTGGTAATATACACTATAGGTGACACAGAATAATTTTCTTTATTTATTTTTTCTGTACAGAATCTAGATCAGAATATTCATGATTAAAATCTAGTTTGTAATCAATAGTACCATTACAATTATATCGAATAGCTTTAATATCAGTTACAGTAGGGTCTCCTACCTTCCTGGGTCTTAAAGAACCATAGCTAAAAAAATTAGTCAGGTATTGTCTAAAAAAAAATATCACATGATTTGATTTCATAAGAAAATTGTTTTGAGCTTGCATTTTTTGTAACTTTTAAGTAATCAAAAGGCAAGTAGATTTTTTTTGAGATACATGGTATTGTTTTGGCAACGACGATATGGACAATTGCATTAATTTTTTAGTAATTTGTAAATAAATGCACAACGTAATTATTTAGTTCGTTTACAAAAAATACTACAATACACGTGTAATTTATTCAGTATATCCAACCATTTTAGGTAAGTAGAATAACATTTATTTATAATCAGTAAAAATAGTAATAAAAGTTATAATCGGATAAGTACTAATATTTTAGGGTAATAAATAGCATTTGAAAGTAATTTATACTTCCTTTTTTAATCTATAAATAAGCAGATTTTTCACATGTTTTAGTATTTGTATATAACCTGAACTTCTAAATCCATAGCGTTAGAAGTGTACTTATTGTGTATGCAAAAGGGTCATCGGGATCGACTTCTGGGGGGGGAGTCACCCTTTTCGAGATTCAGATTTATGTAAGTTTGTTCGTATGCCCTCCCGTTACTGACACGTAATGCATTTAAACTTCCATAAGAACGATGTGTGTGCCATTTGTGAATTTTCTTTAACAACACGAAATTATTTATGTTCAGTTATAATAACTGATCAAATATACCGGTTTATTTGCGATAACGAACCTACAATTATTGCTCTACACCGTTTTTATACTAAAAAAAGGAAAATACCGTCAGCAGCGTACTTATTGGCGTACATTAAAATCATAATATTCTCTTAGATTTTGTTTTATTTAAAAAATTGCAAACACGACTTTAAATTAATAAATATATTATATAATTCATGAATATTAGACGTTTTAACAAGTACATGCTTTTGACATGAATAATTTGGTTGCAATTGGGGTGTCAACAAACACATGTTAATCAACAATACTCATATAACTTTAAGTAATACCATTCTATATAGTTTAAGACGCATAATACTTACTACTCGTAGTTATTTTTTCCATTAATGAATGCGCAGCAGTCGTACAGTCGAATTCTAATTTACAATTTAGCGTATTTTTTTTTTAAGGAGTGTCATGTAGCGTTTGGCAACGCGTGTGGTTGCCGAGATCTGACACGTGTACTACTATTAGGGGACACTCGACCCGAAATCATGGTATAATTGTGCACTCACGCACACATGCATAGATTGTTTGGCTTTAAAATGTAGTAGTTTATGGGATGAAAATACATTTGTAAAGTAAACCTGTATCAAATATACTCCAATAAAAATTGTAAATGCAATTACGACAACTCTTCTAAAATCGACGAATAATATAATAGTATAAAAAAATCATGTCAATAAAAAAGGATGTGGGCTTTAAAGCAATAAAACCTATTTAATACTACAAATTTAAAATTTAGAGTCTATAAAGCTAACATAAAACGATGTTTTGAAAAACTCATCGCATCGCGTGGAAGACTGGAAGACTTACATAGAAAAATATTCCTTATTTTAAGAACGTAGGTGGATTTAAAAGCCCGGATCCGGGTAGAGCATACTGATAATGTGGATAAAAGGCAATCACAAAATGCCTTCCATAGAGTTCGATCACAGACGTTTTCGGACAGTCACCCACTGCAGTCATAAATATATAATAATGGAGTGAATCCTTAGAGTATTACTCTCTGGGGTTTCATAATATGCGAGACATCCGACACTTAGCCAACTACTCGGTTTCCGAAAAGCAAAAAGTGTGTTATTTACTTCCGATAACGGCTTTATGTATGAACGGGAAAGAAGACTCTTAAATTCCAGAGAAGCTATAAAATTATGGGTTAGCTGTAATTCAAAAGACTATAACAGCTCACAAATAATATTTATAGCATATGAGAATTAGATTACTAACTAAATTCCACAGTTAAAATTGTGTTATACGCTCATCTATTAATGGAATACTTTTATGATTTAACACAAAAATAGTATCTAGTAATTTTGAAATATGTATTTGCCAAAAAAATATTAAAATCCATCACATAATATGTATTGATAAAGTCATAAGGTAAATAATTATTAGTGTTATATTAACAGAAGTAGAAACGATCTTATGATATTTTTTTTATTTCACTTACCTATACGTTATATATATATACAAAGAAACAGTGTTTAAAAATTGACGTCGATTTAATAGCATCCATCTTATTAATATAAAAATATCGATTACACTGAAGTCTATTCAATTGAATAGAGTTTACATTGTATGTATATACATTTCATTACATTGTTAAACATACAATTATTTTTAAACTTTTAAGGTACCCATATTAAAAAAAATGATTAATATAATATAATAATTTTTATTTAAGTAAAATGCTTTGTTGAATAAAATACCCGAGAGGTTTTTCTTACACAACTATAAAGGGCTACAGCAGAAATTAAAAACCAACCGGTAGACTATAAATAAAATGATGCTCTGCGTGGGGGCATTTCAGAGGACTCTTAGCGAAATGAGAAAACTTCAAACGATATTGGGCCTCACCCAGGTGAGGGTAGGACGTAGGTATATCTCTAGCAACTTTTAAATCCAACCCCTCCTCCCCCGTTGCGATTAATGGTACAACTCAAAAACAGCAGGCGCGCAAGATTGTAGACATATACTTCCTATACGTAATGGACCTATAATATTACCTTAAAAAAATGAAAGCACACACATTTCCCTCTAATTTCCCATACCGATAAATATAAAATTATTTTGAAAAAAGTGATTTAGAAGAAAAGTGTTTTTTTTATCATCAATAAAAAATATACTTGTAAAATTCTGTTAAAATATTAATAATTTAAATTAAGCCATAAGGATACACAGTTTATTTTATAGCACATTTAAAAATGTATTGAAATAAAAGATTACAAATACCTACTTTAATAACTATGATAACTTATTTACTGCTTAGACAACGCTTTTATCTAAACGTATAATAAAGAAGTGAAGAACTATAGATATGGTACAGTTTAAACACTCGCATAAAAGGATAATATGCAAAATATTTTATATTATAAAATAATAAGTATTATACAATAATAATATAAGCACATCAATAAACTTATATCAAAACACTAAAATATTTTTGGAAAATCGAAATTAATAAAAAACGTGATAGTTTTTAGAAGTTAATATTTACGGTTACATAAATATGTATAAAATATATTAAATCTTGTTTAAATTTTCAGAATTATAATTCTAACAAATAATTTATAAATTATTATAATTAGGTAAAAACGACATTAATTAAATAATTTATTCAGCTTTAAAGAAGCAACTATACTCTTATTTAATATATTATCTTGAATTTTATAATAAATTATACTATAAATATATGCATAACAGTACATATTTATTTTAACCGAGTTACTGTATGAATATCATATTATAACGAATGCTATAAAAAAGATATTTTAAACTTTAGTCAGATCAATCATGATCCTAGTCCATATTTATTCATTATGCTGGACATATAGAAATATACCTATAAATTACTTACATATTAATTACACTGTACGTTATTAACTCATTTAATACTAAAATAATAAAACAATAATGACAGTTGTATGGATCCTCATGAATGCTCGATTTCGATTTCGGTTTGTGTCATAACATAAAACTGTCATGCATTAAACACACCAGCAAAACCATATAATGTTTAAGAGATTTTGATACTTAACGGCCTAATACTTATGTTAAGCGGGAGGGTTGAAAAAGCTTTCGATAGTGCGATTTCCATTAACATGGGTTTTGAATACAACCCACCGGGTATTGCATTATGCCATGTGTGTATGTATAATGTATACTGTTAAGGAAACAGCCAAGGGAGAGAGTTACACGAATATCTTCCTTGTTTTGAATATTTCGACGGAAAGGGCTGAAACCGATAAAACGCGATTTACAACACATTGTAAGGAGTATATAGGAAATTTTAATTACGAACTAGCCGCATAATGGGACTGGGTGATAATGGGCTTTAGATTTATGAGAAAATGTATGTGGTTAAAAGGACACAATGTTATAACCAAAGTTTAGCCAAAATCCTTTGTGTTACATATTAAATGTCTTAGAAGAATTAAACGTATTGCTGTTGTATAAAATACGTAAATCATTTCCTCGTCCAGATTTCGTTCTAGAGTTAAAAATATACCGAAATTTAAAATTCACATTTTTAACAGATTACACAAGATGGACTATTGTAGTTTTTATTTTTTGTTAACTAAATTGCAATTTACGAAAATTAAATTTGTAATTTGAAAATTATTTTTTATTATAAATAATCAATTTTAAAAATCTATAAAACATTCACAAAGTTATAATTGTATTACAGATATTTATATATTTTTTTTCTTTATTAAAAACAAATATACAATTATACATTATACATTTGATTTATCTATCTTCCGTAAGTTATGCATGTGGCAAAGATAAAGAGTTACAAATTTACTTATTACTTAAATACTAAAATAAATATACAATTAATACGTAATTACACAATAGAAAAAGATAAATTTTCAGAAACAAACATTAAAGTTAATCTAAGTTATATCTGAAGATACAAATAGCCATTCAACAATTATTTTTTTAATATTATTATGTTTGCGACTAATATTGATATTCTTCTTTATACAGAAAGGCATAGAATTTTAATATTTAGGACCAAAATAATTAACAAATTTTTGAAAAACTGGTTTTTTGAATAGTGTTATTTTAATATCAAATGATCGAAAAGCTCTTTTATTATTCATTTTATTAATATACACAAGTACCTTTAATTAAAGCCTGGGAACTCATGTTAAAAAACTTTATACAATTATTAAACTTTTATGTACCTACCACAATAAACTGCAATCAATGAATTTCTTATGAACGTTAAAATTCATATGAAAAATATTATATTTATTTAATTTATAAATACAAAAAAGTGAATTTATGAAAAAAGACTATAAATTCACAAACACAATTTTATTTTTATTCATTATTTATTTATTTTATACGCCAAAATAAAAAATTAAATTTTTATAATATATGGTTAAAATAAAACACAATAATATAAAATGATAAATCAAAATAATTCATAAAATAAACTCAATAAACATACTTATTAAAATATATACATATATAAAATTAGTAAATAATTAAGATTTTTCAGTTTTTAGTCAAACAATTGTAATTAAGAAAACCATTTTCAAATCTTACGGTTATGAAAATAACCCTTTAAAATTAATTATTTGAATTACTTCAGCGAAACTGTAATTACACACTAGCGTACAACAGCAATAACATTTTATAAAATAATCTTATATTGAATACTGCGAGTTGGTATGAATGACATTATTTTTCTTACATAAAAAATATGTACAAAGTAAAAAGTAAATGAATAAGATAGAAAACTGTAGGTAGGAAATGTCAAAAAAACATGCAAGAAAAATTATAAAATCTAAATATTAAACACAAGTGAAAAAAAAAACGCTTAGATTAAGTTATCCAATATTAAGCTGTAAATGTTAATTAAAAATATTTTCTTCTTTATTTTTAATCCACACATTCACACTCACAATTTTATATTAATTAAATTCATCACAGTTGTATAAGAAAAGTTCACCATATACGTCTGCTCCAACTCAATGGTACGTGCGTGTTGATAAAAGTTGGATTGAAAACCCAGTTATTTATGCGTTGTCAAAAGTTTAAAGAAAACATATCTTACACTGCTAAGCCCTTTAAGCCACCAGTTTACCCCCAAAAAAGTCTTTGTCGTAATAAACAATGGTAGTATATTGTATGATTTACGCTGGTAGGGGTAATTCCTTCACACTTTAGTAACATAATGAATCATGAGTAGGTGTGGGTTTTTGAGCAACGGGGATCAGGTGTGTCTATGGAGTAAGTAAACTTTTATTACAGTTTAAAATGTTTGGGTAGTTTGACGTCTGTATTTGAAAGTAAACCCTAAGTGACTGTAAAAAAATTATGTCGGAAATATTCAAAAGGTTTTATGACTGCATTTTCAGTCAGAAACCTTTCCGGAAACCTCAATTTATTTAAGTGCCGACATAACGGTAAAAGTGTCCAAGACGATCGAAAGGAATGGAAAAAGCGCTACATTGATAACGATATTTACTTAAACATATGATAGCAAAAAGCACTTGACTGGATGTTTACGTTTTACCTTATCTGGTAGAAATAATAAAATATTAAGGCCTAAAGTAACAGGCCTTAGATTAAATAAGCAATGCGTTACTTTACTATTGTTATTAATACTATAAAATAGTTTTTTCGAGTATTTTTGTTTTAATTTATATTGCAATACATACCACAATAACTCATTAGTCATTTTAATAATATATTTATATTTTTGGTACCAAAGAAATCACATTAAATAATATGTTTGTATAGTGTATAAATAAATAACAAGACATTTTGATGGACAACTATAATTCATACTAATCAATTATCTGTATCTTACTCGCGTTGGTCATATTTATGTCCAGGATTAATTTTAAATTTGGTAAATTTCCAACTGAAACTTTCATCACTGGAAAAAATATTAATCGAGTTTGTGTCCGTTTCCGTGGTTTAATTCAATTTAAAATGATCTAAAACCATAATTTTTTGCAGATTTATCTAATTTGAAACTATATTGCCAACGAATAAACTACAGTAATTTACTTGAAAGAGACTACATTTCCTCAATAAAATAACATCAAACACAAATTTTTAATATACCTGTAAGAATTTTAAAAGAACCATAACTAATTTTATTTTTCATATTTAATTTAAATTAATTTTTGTACTAACAAAATAAATACATTATTCTTAAATATAATAAGTAAAAATTTAATTCACCCGCCATAGTTTCAATGTCGTTATTTAAATAAATTCAATAGATAAGGCATATGATAAAGAATGATAGAAAAATTTGTTGATAAACCTTAAAAGCCCTTTAAGCAGTACATTATGTGTACTGAAAATGATAATCCAGAGTAAAAAATAATAAGATTACTGCATTAAATCAATACATATATATTATGTATGGCGATAAAATTTTTGGTTAAAATCATTAAAACAATTAATACGCAAGTAAAAGATACGTAATTAAATATATATTATTGTTATAAGGATAATAAACAAATATAAGTATTAACAATATTAGTATATGAAAGAGTATCTACGCTTAACACGTGATACATTAGCACATAAATGTTTTAGACACAGCACGAACAAATAAAATTAACCGTTTCCCTAACAACGATTTGGTTGATGACGACTAGTGTGACATATCTTACGTGATATTTCAGACAACATTTTATCAAAGGCCTCCAGCCATAAGACATATCAATGTCAATAAGATTATACATTAACCCAATATAGCACCATAATTTATTCAATTAAATTATTATCATCAAATAAAATACATAGTTTAATAAATAAAAAAATAATAGGATTACTTTCATTTTTTTTTATACGTACACAACATGCTTTACTTAATTAGTAAAACTAATAAATATTAATAACAATAACCTATATGGTCTAAAAACATTAATTTTTTACTTAAAATCAGTCATCTTTAAGCGAAAATTATTTGTAAATGAAATTGGCATTCGTTTCGTCCATTTAATTTTTAAAGTTCAAATGGAAGGAATAAAAATAAAATTAATCTATAAAAGTCTGCAGAATCCCCACAGTATGGTGTTTGCTTTATGAGCTTTTACATCGTTTACCAAAATCTATTAAACGGATGTAATTAGCTCATTACAAGTTTAGACACACGACCCTCAGTGTTGGATCTTCTATAAGCACGTGGGGTCAAGTAAAGTAACCATAGAACCTACAATAATTATAAGTAGATTTATGCGAAATGACCGTTCATAATCGGGGCTGCCGTGGTGGCTAATCGTCCACAGGCACGGTTTTATTATCCAACGAGTCCCGTTAAAACAACATACTAAGGCAATAATCCCATCGATATTTTGTAGGTCCCCTCCATATTCGGATGAAATATAATGGCCACCGTTCCACCACCGCCACCTCATACTAGTCTGTCGGATTATGGTTCAAAAATGTTATATTACATACATTGTAAAATTTATTGTATACACAAGAGGAGAGGGAACGGGATGGCCATAATGAAGCTATAAATTAACATCTTGATGACAGGGGCTCCACCACTACCCTCATAACTACACTCTATAGGTATAAAGCACAAACCGCAATTACAATAACAATTCATTATTGTTTGCACACGTAACGATAAAGATTTAAAGAACATGTCGGTTGCAACTGGATCAAAACATAAAATACATCGGACAACTCTAATCACTTTATACATAAAACATTGTTTCAAAAAAATAGTATAATATGAAAAATTATACATTTTATATATAAATAGATAGATATAACTTTGTGCTTTTGTACTAACATTTTAATACCAAAATCGACACACAGATAATTGATAAAGAATTAATAATTTACTACATTACTGTACTTATCCAGAAAATGTACGATTTAAAAAAATCAAGATGTGATATCCAATAATGTATGATAAGATTAGGAATAATGTTGATTTTTATTAAAAATTATAATTTCAAATCGTAGAATCAATATCCATACAAATAAATAATATTAGCCCTATTTCCTACGAACATATTCAAAACCAAATGTCGATTCATATCATTGCTTAGAGAATATTAAAGCACGAATAATTAATAAAAATTAACTATTCAAATTTAAATTATATAATCTAGAAATAAAACAGTTAAAAATATATCAAAAATTCTTAAGCTATATAATTGTTACAGCATTTCTGACGTTGAAAAATTTGTTTAAAATATAATATACCTATAATTGTAGGAATATCAATAATTTTTCTTTTTGAAATCAGTCTTTTATTTCCAAAATAATTTTATAACATAAAGTTTAACACAACCAAGAATATCTAATTTTAATACATAATTCCTAAATTTTATATTAATATCAGTAATGTAATTTAACTGTAAGTGTATTAAATTAATAACATTTTTCTCTTTAAAAATGTTTAATACATATGAATTTTATGAGCTCAAACCTTAAATTAATTTAACTAAATGGGATATAGGATAACAACCTACCCAACTGCTTAAGAATTCAATTATTTTATTAAAATAATTTTCAATTAATTCAATTAAACTCAGTTAATTATACAAAATTGTGACTACGCGTGCTCGTCTAATTAACAAATTGAAATATAATTCATAATATAAGTACTTAAATTTTAATGAATTGTATCCCATAAATTGTTAACATACGAAGGGCTACTGGGAAAAGCGATAATAGTCAATATTTCTTAAATGTTTATTATTGCAGTATTAAAGTTTAAAAACTCGAAAAACTAAGAGATAATGTTTAAAAAAAATTAAATTTACTTTTTAAAACAAATGACAAGATCTAATTAGCAGATTTTTCGATTTTTTTGACTTTTATCGTTTTTCCCAGTAGCCTTGCATACGTTTTTCTTAAATTAAAATATATACTATTTCAATAACAGTAGTTCAACTTTTCAGTTTTCTGGTGTCTCGAATAGTGAAAAAGTTTATAGGTCTTCTCCCCAGTAAATTCGCAAGGGAATTCCCATAAAAGCGATTTATGATCAAGTCCGGTATGCGCTTTATTGTGGCCGCAAAAATGTCGTAGACGCGTTTAAGCCCCGTAATAGAAACAAATAAGAATGACCATCAAGGCTGTTATTTACACGGAACTAACCCTGTCCTTAGGGAGCTGAAAAGGTCTAGAGCCTGAGCAAAAATTTACGAAAGAACTGAAGATCATAAATCGTTCTTACAGAAAAAACTGCAATGGGCTATCTGTGTAGTAAGGAGAAGAGCACCTTTAGTGTTAGCAATGTAAAAGATCTTGCTGACAATATAAATGGTATTTTCACTATTTGATATGAAATTTTAAACGTCAGTAGCTATTCAAAAAACTGTTTCTGATTTATAAATAATGTACTAACTTTTCTGTTACATAAAATATTACTTATATTATGCAAAATCACTTTATATACCAAAATAATAAAAATCAGTACAACATTGTTTTCTGTCCCGGTTTTATTGCTAACAAGTATTACAATTTTCAATAATTTTTCATGAGTATTACCATTGATTATAAATACTAGTATTTATAATCAATAGTATTACTATTTATAAACATACATTAATATTTGTTGGATTATGTTGTACTTCAAAAGAAATTATAACAAGCCACATGGTTTTTTTGTAGGATAAAATGTACATTAAAACTATTTACTAAAATATAGTTGGTGTACATTATACACATGTACAAAAATATGAATATCTGAAGAGTATGCAAAGCGACTATTTTTTGATATTTCCCGTTTCTATTTACTTCCGTTTCCGCCTTTTGATTTCAGTTGCTTCAGGCAAACAGATGAAACGTTAATATGGGAATGTGACAGCTGTGCGTCTCAATGGAAATCTCTGAGAAACAACCCTCTTTAACATTGAGTAAAAAATAAAAACTCTCTATTTCAAAATCTTAAAAATATCTGAAATACTATTTTTCTTTTACATCGATCTCTTTTTAAGTACATATTTTTCCAAATACCCTAACTTCTCAGCGTAGTGACATGAAATCGAAATTAATACTAACTAATGGCCTCGGGTAATATGTCATTTGTGATGGAATACTTCGTACATCCTGTGAAGTGATAAATGACCTGAACAAACGTAATAAAATATAAAGTTGTCAGAGTTATTGGATAGATCGACTTTTATGAAATGTGAAATTCTATTCAACTGCAAAGGATGTTTAAACTTTATGTTCGGTAATTTATTTTTTAACTCATAAAAAACACGGTATTAGCTAACAATTTCAGATGTTAAGGAAAAGCATGATACTATTATATTATGAATATTAAATCAAATTTTTAGCTTGATACAATGTACCTATATAAGACGGCGTTATATATAGGCAATTTATATATTATTTTATATAAACCAAGTCGATGTCACCATATAATACTAAATCAATATTTTAATATTTTATAGATATAAAATACCATAGTAAAAATACAGTTAAATAATTTAATTTTATAAATAACATTTGTAACTTGATAAATATAAAAATATAAACAAATACTAAATTATTGAACATACAACCAATGTTAACTATCTTTTAAATAATAAAATAAAAACCCATCATATACTGTTTTATCATAACAAAAATTTTTATTATAAATTATTGTTATATTTAGGTTTTAAAAATACTTTATTTTAGTATGATAAGCACGTACAAATACTATACTTTAAATAGTGACCATACTATTCGTAAGACTTCGCACAGTTTTATACCAGGCAATTTTCACAAAATGTAACATTGTTTAACGGCAAATTGGTAAACTAAAGAGACATAATCCAATTGCAAAAAGGATTTTTATGGTAACTCATAGTCTCATAGTACGTGTAACATAAACCGAAGTACAACATGAATTTGCGACTTATGGGAGTGTATTACCTTTCAAATATTTGAGAAAATCCACGAGATATTTTTTTCATCCTTTTAACAGTGAAAAACGGAAAAATCCCGTATAATTTCTCTCCCTTTTTCATTTCCCAATGATACGATTGCGGCAGACGTAAAAGCTTTAGTTGAAACCGCTCTCGGCTGGTCGTTGTCGTTATTAGTTTCGGATTAACAAAAGGGATGCTCCAGGAATGTGATCCAGGAATGCAGACCGCAGAATCATAACCAAAAACAACAATTATTTCAACAGCATAAATCACTGAGGACATACACTAACGGAATGCTTATCTCTTACGCTACATAAAACAAGGGTATGGGGTTTAAGCAGAAGGGGGTTGGATTTTCAAAAATATGGAAGGTTAACGTGCATATGGAAAATATAATTTAATTCAATTTTTTTTTTTTTTTAATATGCATTAAACAACTCTGCTTAAGTATAACTTAAATACCTTCGCATTAGTTGTGGGTAAACATTGTAGGTTGTAAATATTATTTGAAATTAAAAACTCCACCTAAAAGCTTATGGCGAGAATACGTGTACTTGAAATTTAAATATATAAGTAATGTATATAACAATAAAAACTTTAAGAATAATTTTAATTTATTAAATTTTTATAATAGTAGTGAAGTTAATAACAGATCATGTATTACTTAAAACTTTATTATAAATTGAGCTTACGTTAGTTTAGCAGCATACAACTAGAATCAGCATATATATAATACTTATTACGTAAAGTAATCGAAAATAAGGAATATTAATAATTCAACTTTAACTGTAAAGCTCAATATATTTTTGATATATATGTATGTCTAATATTAAGTAGTAACATTACGAATTTCCAATAAAGCTCGTTATCAGAGAGGAATGTTACAATTACATGATCAAAATAATAATATTCCTGGACATGGGTCAAGCACCATCTGCCGGGTGGTGTTCTCTGAATACAAACGGCCTAACAAGTACACCACTCCCCTCTCTCTGTAGTTTCCTTATACAAATTTATAACTATTTGTACAGTTTTTAGAGTTCCTATTGAGAATTAAATATATATGATCTTATTCGAATGAAATACATAAAAAATGAATGATCCTCTACTATTAAACGAGTAAAACTAAACTTTTAATATTTAACTATAAACCACTGATCCTTCAGATTTTAACTACAAATTACAAAATAAAAT
This sequence comes from Sipha maydis, assembly GCA_034509805.1. Classification (NCBI taxonomy): domain Eukaryota; kingdom Metazoa; phylum Arthropoda; class Insecta; order Hemiptera; family Aphididae; genus Sipha; species Sipha maydis. The sequence continues at coordinate 59,085 of JASXSY010000690.1, read as the reverse complement.
ATTTCAAAAAAACGAGGTAGATAGTATAACTCAAAGCGAATTTGAAAGTTTTCATATACAGTATACGATCAAAAGATGTAATGTAATTTTGTCAACTCAATTAAATTTTATGAAACATAAGAAGCACTAAAATAGTATGAATAAGTAATTCAAGAACGTCATATATTAGATATATTGATTTTGAAAATAAAAGTCCACTAAAAATTGTAACATAATAAGTATTGAACCTAATGAATATTCATTTTGTTATCAATAGTATAAATCACTTTTAGTTTTCAATCAATTTATACAGTAGCATAAGATACATTTTTATGTGTTTAACAAAACACCTTTTGGAAAAGTAACTTAAATACTGTGATCTAAATGTAAATGTGTTTTTTCGTTTATTATATAAATCTACTTCGGAAAGCAAAACGGAAAAAAGCTTTTGTTAAAATCCCAACGATATTTATAGAGGGTCCGAGAAATATAGATCTTATACGCCCTAAATAACATCGTTCGAACCGGACGGACACGTTATACCGTGTGCTAAGAATAATTCGTTTTTGGTACTAAGGCATTAGATTTAAGGGAGGTACATTTGAATCAGAATAAGACGATAAATGCGTTTCCTGAAACAAACTGTATAAATAAGTCTGAATAAGAAAGCGATTGGAATGTCCCTTTTTCAAATCGTTAAAAATAATGTTTAACCTGAACAAGGAACATAAAGTAGGACTCATGAACATGTACCTACTATTAAATATATTTCAAAACAAAAGTTTAATTTATTTATTTATTTTAGCGGGAGGATAAAATAAAAATATTAAATAATGAGCTATTTAATATGACATTAGGATATTGTACATTAATTTTACAATAAATTAAAATTTTTAAACAAGTTTTTTTTTTAAAGATAAGAGGAATACAAATTACTAACTAAAAGAAGATAAGTTAGCTAAATGCTAGGGTGTGAACTTCCATAATATTTAGGATAATAGTGTAGCTATACTACTGGTGATTACTACGAAATTATAATAATAATTGCATTAATACATTTTACTCAACACTGTAAGATAAATACATTGTAGTAAGTAAAATAACACATTGTTTACACTTCAATTTTATTTTGTAAATACAATTTAAACTTACTAAGAATAAATATTTATTTACTAGGATTTATTTCTTGAATTAAAAACGTATCACATAGAAATATTTTGATTTTTAATGGTACTTGAAAATAATCAGTCGTGTATACCACAGTAATCTTAAATCACTTACATAAAAGCGCATATATTTAATGTACAGGCCACACTTGTTTACACGCGTCAAACGTCACATAACCATAACCGTTATGGCTGTCGACACGTATATCCATCAATAAGTTGTTATTATTTCGGTAAGTATACAGAAGCGTACGTGCACGACGGACGAAAAAGCAACCGAAGGCGGTATACCAGTATATAATATGTTTCATCTGCGACTCAACAACAAATATTCGATATCCCTCGAACGTGAGTTAAATAGCTAAACGTACACATACTACATCAATAACACATTTTAAATCGTAAGCAGTTTGTTATATTTGATTCTTTAGTGGACAAACGCTGAAAGTGTACTCCGATTATAATTTTATTTTCTTATTTGAAATATGATTAACTGCCGTTACCATACATTATATATTACCTGTTTAACGTAGTGGGCGGTGAATCGTACAGGTCCGTAAGCATGTAGTCCAGATCATTAGCAACTGCACTCAACAACTGAAACAAAAGTATAAACGGTACAGTGATAGACGAAAAAAAAATTCAATTCTTAATGTTTACAGTAAAAAGTAGTCATGGTAACAAGGAATATACTACATTTAGCACGGTATGGTATTGGCGTTGTGTATGATTTGTGTAAAGTTTAAGTACATAGATACCCTTTTGTTTCTTTGTAATACTAAAACCTAAGAACTTTTACAAATAACCACAGCATATTGAAATATTCGATTTTCATAAATAATATCAGTATATATTATTGGAATAAAATAAGAAATCAATTTACATTTTATTAAATAAAAATGAAAAATATTATTATTTAAAATCATACTTTAACGATGGTTGATAACAGTCGTGTAATAATATTATAAACTAAAAACTCTTTTTGTCGAAGACTTTAAAAATAATATTACATTGTTATTATTTGTTGTGCCATATAAATATTATAAAAACAGTCTAAATAAAAGTTTTATAACAATTATTCCAAACAAAATAATCATTATTTTATCGATTATAAAAAAATAAAATAATAAATTCATAAAATATACAAAATTATTAAATAAAACTCCAGATTTCAATCATAAACAAAAAAAAAATTATAATTCAACATTTAGAACATAGACATTTTAAATAGAAAGATAAATAGTTGTATATTTATTATTCAATTTAATGACATATATTAAGATTTTAATTAAAACCAGAATATATATTAATTTTTTTTAATAATCTGTTTGAATGATTTTATAACACAAATGTAAATATTATATGTACAATAAATTTGAGCTAAACAAAGACCGTAAACACTAAAGAATGATTGCTATTGGAAAATACATATTAAATCCAAAGAATATGTCAATAAACAATACAGTCTTCAATAACCAATATTAAATTATATATATATATATATTATAAGATAAATTTACCTATATTACTTAATATTGTTTATAATTTATGTTATGTAATATGTAAATATCTTATAAATACTATCAATCGTATATTGATGTAATAATTATGAATGATTTCAAAAATAAATAAAATATTTTAAAGATTTAAATAATTTTATAAGAATAACATTAAAATAAGAATTTACTAATTTTAGTATATATATTAAATATATTTTCATTATTAGCTCAAATTATTGTAATTATTACTAACAATAATTGTAGTTATAATATAGACATGTTTTAACAATCATATTATTTGTTGAAAATATTTATATCTATAAAATAAAACTAAATCGTATATAAATAAAATAATATACACTATAATCAACAATGTTATTTAGTAAAAAAAAAAAAAATTAATTGTTCGAAGAGAAACTTTTAAAAATTGGACAAGTTATTTATAAAGGAATACTATTTATTGTTAAAAATATAAAACATTTTCTAATGATTTTATCTTTTTACAACTTTGTCTAATAGGAAAATACTATTCTCTTTTGAATGGTATTACTAATATAAGTACAAAATAAGAACATAGTAATTTAAAGTTTTAATGTAATTTAAACAGTGATATGTTTTTAATAAAAATTAACAAGAAAACTTTTTAGACTGTAATAGCAAAAATATTTTCCATTATAGCTATGGCATGAACCAATAAGTTAACCCTTAAGAAAATATAATTTAAAATACTGATTTGATGTTAAACAAATTACTTATAATAATATTATTTTTAATTAAAAATTGAAATAGCATCATATTTTTATTAAAAAAAAAAAAAATACAAGAATACGTTCGAAATTTAATCTTACAATAATTAATTATTTTAAGATTATTAATGCATTTTTGAGTTTCAAATATATACCTCGTATTCTGTATCACTAAACCATTATTAAATATGTATAAATTAAATTATTTATTATACTTCAAAATACATTAATTTTATATTTCAAGATCGTAGATGTTATAAATGACAGTACAGTTTTATAATACTTAAATTAACGAAGTACGATTTAATACAAGGTAAAGACAACATATCGATTTTTCTGTTCTATTTTTGTGCAAAAAAAAAAAAAACTGTGTGTCACGCAAAAAGAAATTGTCACCGACGGTTTAAGCTGCTTGTCTGAAATAAATAAATGTTCAAACCGGATCGCGTGTCATTCGAATTCCAAGCCCCTAGTGTAACTTTACGAGTCTTGAATATAAAAGTATAATACGAAATGTGAAGGATACACATGGCCAACTCTTAGGAGCGACGGGAAAAAAAAGCTTTTGCTACAGTTCGTCACAAATACGTATTTCGTGTGATGTGTAAAAAATAACTGGAAGAGAGGGGAATACACATACGATTCAATTACATTCGATGTTCATTGTTGAGATTGCAGTTTTCATCAACGTCAATAGTACTCGAGTGCAATTTTAAAATGAACAAGAAGGTTTAATTGAGGATACTGTAAACAGTCTGTCCCAACAACGATTTTCCCCAGAACATCAGGATTCAGCTTAATGAGATATTCACTCGACCTTAAACTTTTTTCTAATACAAACATTTAACCAATTATATCATGTATTTTTCGTTGTTTTTAATCATTTTTTAAAAATAACTAATCATGTATAGTTTAAAAATAAATAAAAACATTTAAAAAAGTTAATTAATACGCTTTTTTATACACAACATTTGTAAAAAAAAATTGTTGATTTAATAAAAACTGAAAAATTATAAAATGTATTCATGTTAATTGTATTAAAATAAACACAAAATAACTTGAATAGTTTAAAATATTATTTTTAAATATGCAAAAAACCTTTTAATTTAAAAATAAATTAGTTTTGTACTTATATATATTGGTAATGTTAAATTTATTTAATATATCATAAGAAATTATAACTAATAATATAAATAATATTAATATTGATATTAATAATAATAATAATAATAATAATAGTAATATTATTATATTAATAATTTTAATTTATAGTATATACTTTTTTATTATTATTTATTTACTATTCTTATTATTGGCTTAATCGGGGCCATTTAGACCCATCACCGTTTTCAGTATACCTCGACATGTCTTTTTATCCAATGCTAGTCTTCCATCCTTGATTCCTAGAAGCTTCAGATCTTCTTTGATACAGTTGCTCCACCGCTATCTGCAGACACGGTTCATCTTCTTGGTCCTATTCGATTTGGTATCTACATCATGACCTTGTTTACTATTTTATCAATTACTCTTCACATATATCTTCCCCAGTTAAGTCTATGGCTTCTAAGAATACCTACTACATCGGTTTCATTAAACAACTATAGTAGTTCTCCGTTAGTTTTCATTGATTTCAGTATTCTCTTTGAGACTAAAAATTCTCCTTAATATTTTCCACTTAAAAATCATTAATTTTAAGAAATTTATTTAAGCTAAATAAAATATTTTATAAATTTTCTATAAAATTATAAAACAAATTTAAATAATTTGAAATTAAACTGTAAACGAAAAGTATTAAAAATGTAAATATAAGTATACGTATTCTTATTTTATTAACTTCACAAATAAATAGTAAAATAAAATAAAATATTAATCATAAAGAAGTACAATGTATAAATTATAAAATTCATCATTATTATTTAAATGATAAATTAATTCTACTGAATAAAGCTGGTTTGAAAATATTATTTTCGGAGTTTTTGTTTTAGTACGAGAGCTATGAGCTGGAAAGTCGTTTATGTAAATTTGAAACAAAATCAACGAGATTCTTCCTTGACTGTACCACTATTTCTAATGGAATATTACTATAACTTTGGGTATGCGGAAGAATTGTATGGGTGTGAGAGAAATCATAAAAAATACCACAACTACTGTGTGTATAATGTATTTATGTATACATAAAATATATATATACACACACACTAAAGGATAAGCAAATATGTAAATATCGAAGGGGAAACAAGAACGGCGGTTATGATACCTCGTTTCGGGTTAAACGCGAAAAATATGCTAAGATCACGGAAGTTATCTTAAAGCGAACCAAAAGAGAATTGAATAAACGCAATATTTTCGTTTACTCTACGTGATATTACACCTGCTGAAAATCTGAAGAGAACTCACACTCTTACAACAACATCATAGCACATAAATCATACCACAACTGAGATTTGCTTTTTTAATATTAAATACGTAGAAAAAACGTAGTTATATGTTATGTAAATATACAAATGAAAATAATATAAGATCAAAATTCAACAGTATAATTTATATTATTAAAAAAATGGACTTTCTAGATATTGGACAAGTAAGTTATATGTAAGTACACTTATTTTAACATTCAACATTTTAATTTTTAAAACTCAGGTATTATATTGTCCAATTTTGAATTTTTCACAAATTATAAATATTGGATTTCTATAGTTTTTTAACAAGAAAATAGGATTTTAAGATAATTCCATTTTAATATTTTCTTGGAATATTCTAACTTAATTATTCAATTTCAAATAGGATTTAACTAATAAATGTAAATAAAATAAAGTTTAACTTGTATTTAATTGTATTATATTTTAAACTAGTTTTTATGTTTTAGTATTTCAGATAAGCGAATTTTATAACTATTTTAATATAAAAAATAATTGTGTTTATTTATTTATTAACGAAATAAAATTTTAATTGATAAAAATGCACGACTTTCGTATATTCTACTGATAATTATGTATATATATATATATATATATATATATATATATATATATATACAATTATTACTACCAAGAACGTAGGTAAAGATTATTTATGAGAAGGGGGTAAGATATATTAAAATAGTAATTATTTTTATTATTACCTATATATTTATTAGACAGTATTTTGACAATGGAAGAGGGGTTTGAAAAAATTCTTACCCCTGCCATTGTATTCTAAATTACTTTAAGAATATTTAAAAAAGTAATCATTAATATCAACATAGTATATAATATAAAATACTTGCTAAGAAACTAAAAAGTAAAATAATGTATACACCCAGCCAAAATTCCACCTATTTCGTTACTTTAATATACAATTTTTGAATAATTCTTTCTTTGTACGTTTATGCAAAGTATAAGTTATAAACAATATCCCTTAAACTTTCAAATTAATAGTTTAGTATAAATAGTATTTTTTGATAATTCTGTATTTATACTGATTAATCTAATATTGAGTAATATTTCAGTTGTATAAAAATCATTAGTAAATGCACAAAAATGTATAAGACTCCTAATGTCCAATACTAAAAATACGATTAAAAAACATTGAATTGTAAAATATAATGGAAAACTTAAGTTATTTAAATATAATACTTCTGAAATATTTAATTTCGAAAAATCATGTTTTATAAAAACAATATAGAATATATCTTTTTACTATATATAATTTGGGCTGTACATATTAATCATAACCAAACAGTGAAACTAAAAATTACGTTATTCATACAATTTTCATCTCTCAAGTTTTGATCAATATATACTCGTAACTTATTTTTTATAATTATTAAATAACATTATTTTGATTAACCAAAAATCTCTACACAACAACTATTAAGTATGTCACTTCCTTTCAATAACGATAACCGGTGGATATTAAGGACTAGAGATTATCAATAACTATGAACAAAACATTTTTATACATATGAATTGTATTAGAAATCGACCGGGATCGGATGAAAATCTGACAAAAGAATAAATATCGCATTCTAATGAAGGTCCCCTCTTTTTCCTTCATGCTGTTACAATTAACGGAAAAATAAAAAAAATCATCAAACTTTCGATGAAAATAATACACAATAATATTTTAATGTCTTTGGGGTCGAGTCAATGTTAGACCTTTAGGCTATGTACTATGTAGTATAATGTATAAACAAATAGTTTGAAAGAGTATTTCGAATAAATATGATACACATAATGATTATATTTTCCCTCTAAAGTTAAACTCGTCATTATAGAAATATTACAATAGAACTTCCTTTTCGAAATATAAAACATCAAGCCGGTAATAATGATTGTTTATGCTTTGTAAGTACTGTATACAATGTGATCAAATGGTAAGAAATCATATACAAAATCGTGTGTAAATGTTTTTATTATTTTTGATTATAATAATTTTTGAGCGTTGTTCAGCCACAAAACCAAAATTATTTTTAAGTTCCGCGCTGTAGGAAATTTTTATTTTTACTTTATATATGAAAATTTTAAGCTTTTAAAAGTTTATCGATTGTTTGAATAATATTTAACATGAATATATATTTTTAACATTTTTCACAATATATTTGATAGTAAAATAGTTTATAAATAAATATTATATTAATAGTTAGACTAATTATTATATTATATTTAAGAATATTTCTATTATAAATTATTTTATTTATTATGATACAAAAACATCGACGTCGTATGAAATAAATATATAAATAAAAACGTATACTTCATAATATTATGTTCATAAGCCATTATAAGTATATTATACTTAGGTACTAAATGATGATTTTTAAAGAACTAAAATTCTATATTTGAGTACTTGTTTATGTTTTTTTTTAGTTTTAATATTATTCAAAAATAAAGAAAAACTAAAAGTATTACTCCTTAATTAACACTCTTGATTAAACCGTTATAAGATACTTTTCTCTGCTTTCATACAATTCTCAAATATCCTCGCTGGCAACAATATATTACAATACAAAAAAAAAAGGAAAACACGTAGCCGAAGATAGATGATCCAAAGGAATGCAACTCTAAATTAATTCTATTTGAATTCAAAGAAGAAATTCGTACAACTTAAACTTTATAAATCACTAATAGCTAATGTTAGTCGTTTTGTTGTATATTATGAACAAACTCACAAGAAGAAAATATTCGCGAAACCTGGACAAAACATATTACTCCTTTCCGGTCCGACGGCAAGTCCAATTTATCTTCACACACTACTTCCCTTTTTATATGAAGAAATTCAACAATATTTCACATCGAAATTGCTCACACACATTCAGTCTTCCCAAAAGAGTAAATCAAATCTTAAAAACCTATGTATTTATCTTCAGATACTGCAAAATGTTTGTTACATGTGTTGCAAAGTCATGTATCACTATTACATGATCCTAAATGTTGAACCATGAACACGCGATATTTATTAACAACTATATAATTATTTTCATACATTTCAGTATGTGCAGTCTATCACATCGTCCGTCATCACAATTTTATGTACCAACAGCCAAACGCAAATAATAATACGGAGAACAATTATATTCCTGTACATAACATGCATACCTTCTTACTAATTTTCAATGATGAAATTTTATAACAATGAGGATACAATTTATATCGATATTTAAAAATCAGCAAATTAAAACAATTGTTATCTAGGATCAAACCTAAATAATACTCAATAGATATTTCATACAGATAACACATAATACTTATTATATTAAATCTAACTAAATTATATACATTTTTTTTGTTATTATTATTAAACACGATTTTGAGTGAATTTACAATATATATACCTAATGTACAAGTACAATAATTTACTTAATAATTATCGAAAAATACAAAAATCAATACATTGTAATAACAAACACAAATTAACTTGTATACTGTGAAATATGTAGACTATAATATTTAATATAGATATGATATCATAAGGCTATAATAATTGTTATACTTGAAAATATCAATTAAATCCTTATAATTTTCATCATTTTATGTTAGGGAACATTCATAAAACTTTTTATATAATATTTTTTTTTATAATAACTCTGAAAAATGTAAATGTTTTTTGCAAAAATTAGTTTTTCATTGTATGGATCTAAAATTTAGAGAAAATATAAACTTGTAAAATAATCATTAGAAAGAATAATACAATATTTAAAATAAATAGATACTTTATCAATATAATTTACAAAATAAGAACCTTCAAATTTATTCAACAACCCAGTATCAACTTTGTTTTTTTGGAGAAAATCAATAGGTTCACATATTTACAGACAGTATATAACTATATATCGCACACTAATACATAAAAAAAAAGTATGAACTTTGTTTTTAATTGAAATTTGTCAAACAATAGATATTACTATGAATATGGTTTTGAAAAGAATCAATACCTGTCTGTTCAATGTTTCTTTTCACATTCTTTATAACTCACCTATATTGCTAAATTTACTAAAAAGTTTATAAGTCAATAAAATAAGATATTTTATAATAAATACTAAACGCTGCAATTACTAAACTCGACTTTCTAATTGATGATTACGAATAGTCCTTATTGAACATTAAATTGAATGTAACAGAATGAGATAAATAATGCAATCAATATACATTTTAAAACAATATTAAAGTATACACAATTGGGATTCATATTAAATGAGCAATGTAGAATTGATATTATTGTAAGTATTTTACATGCATGGCCAATTTCCGTCCAACTTCCCTAAGTATTAATATAAATATATATTTATTTATAATTATATGGTCAATGTTATTCATTCACTAGCCAAAAGCAGTTGGATAATGATAATTTTATCAACTAGTATTAGCTAATATCTGAAAGTTTAACTTAGCCAACTGCATCAATTAATCACGTGATTAACCAACTAATCCTTTGGACACTAGCCGTAACACACACAGATATACACATATATAAAATTAAAAACCACTTACTCACTGATCGCTATAACAAAAACAACATAACTTATAAACTTGAAATTTGACATAATGGGGCCTTATGATATACTTTATAAGTGCAGTATGAAATGATTTTTCAAAAACATTATATTTTTATAGGTCAAAAAAGATTTGGGTTGGATATAAAAATTACATTGAAGTTTTGACTTTATGGTGACTATCAAGGGAATATTTTACTTTGTTTATTATATTGATTACCGATCAAAGAATATATTAAAATAAATAAAAATAAATATAATTTTCATATACAATAATTGTACTATTTTATTAGCCTAACATTTTTAGGTTTTGTATAATTTATTATTCTAAGTTAAAATATTAAAATATCTCCCAAGTTAATCCAGGTATTTCAGCTGGTATACAATGAATGTAGTCTTATTTTTATATAAAAAGTTTATATTTAAAATAATTTAGAAATGTAAGTACTAAGAATATATAATATGTAAATACATTTTTGATTTTCATCGAAATTTATAATTGTTGTCATTAAAATAGAAAAAAAAATTGTTATTATATTATTAAACTGTATATATTAAACATATATAACTATTATTCATTAGATTTAGAACATTATAAAAATCTACTTGTAAAAATACTGGCATACTTTCAACAGTTCCTAGCTTAAAATTAAACATCATGAGTTCCACGAATAATTTTGTATGAGTACATTTTAGTTTTAACATATTTGATTCACAATTTTTTAACTAATCTTGAATTGATTCACGATTAATTAGATTAATGTAAAAAATAATTTTATATTTGATCAAAATGTTTAAATACATATTTATATAAATTATATTTTATTAGAATATTTAAAAATCTTACCATATAAAGTTAACAAATAATATTAAGTAATATTCCATAATTACCTAAATGAGTAGTAAGCTATAATTTTATTGAAAATAAAACTTTAAAAAGATACTTTTCAATAAAAAAAATCTCTAGTAATCTCTTATGTTATTTTCTATAAATACTGCTGATTGTTATGATCAGCATTTGTTACATTAAGAAAATACAACATGATCACTACCTTAAAATATTCTGTTTGAAAAAATATATAGTTTATGAGTTTGCTAATAATATTATATTATAATAACAACAAAATAATAACTCTTATTACACTATATTGATATAAATATAGAAACAGTTATTATACATAAAATACATTGTATTATATTTTTAATTAATGAAACATAATTATTATTTTTCCTTCAATTAATCAAACATAATAGTTTATTTTTCCTACAATTAAATAATTGAAAATAATACTAACCAACATGTAGGAAGATCCAGCAGCAGCAACCGGTCTTTGTTCTTCGTTTTCTGCACAGTCGTCTGCCATATTATCATTAATAAGCTAAAACAAAACCAAGAAAACTGTCAGGAATAAAAACAAACCACAAACAATTGAACAAATCGTTATATAATCAACAAAAATTACCTAATAAAGTATTACTGAGTACCCACTATAAGTAGTAAATTCGAAACTAACCATGGACTTCACATAAGCATAAGCACAAACACGTCACACTATTGTATTTTATTCTTACAGGCGCGGCTTCAACGGAAGATTTTGATTATGTTTATCATTTACGAACGGTACAATTTTTTTAATGTGATACGAGAAAAAACATGGATTTTTTAAATTTAACCGACAACCGTTGAAATTGGTTTTCGAACGGTTCGCGACAAAAACATAATAACAACAACAATAATTAAACATAAGTTTCGCGTTCGATCAACAGGTCATGATAAGGTGATAAAAAAAAAATAAAAAACAAAAAAAAGTAGTAAAATATTATTACTGTGGTGAAGTGAAAAAATTCCCTGACAACATAGCTGAACTACAGTGTGACCGGTGCGCACACTAACTCGTATGTGTGGGCCGAGCGCCCGAGCCGGTTTGTACGACCGTCAGCGGCGGCAGTGGTGACGGCGGCGAAGAGCCAGACATTACCAAAGACCGTCTGCACTCTCCGTTAAAACTGATACGGTACAACTATAATGTACGATCTTATTCCCATTATTTTTTTTGTTTTTGTCGCATTTTTTCGATAGCTGGAAAGGATCGTTTTGTACACTCCGAACGACCGATAAAACTGGGTGTCAGTATTAACATCGTTATTATTTACATATTAGACTAAAAAATGTGTGTAAAATTATATGATACGATATCGTCTAACGCTTTGTCCTAACTGAATCCGTGCGTTGCGTTTATACGTTCGCCTGCAATGCAACATTTTGTTGGCAAAATTGACGTCGATGAATTCAGACGTGCAACGTAAAGAGGTTGTGAAGTTGCAGGCAACGAAAAATGTTATTATCCTAAAGTTTAGTGCATAAATTGATTATTTTTTAAAAAAAAAGCGCAAACGAAATGCGGTACATCAAATTTATAAAGATAGGTTTGAATCAGGCGAATTTCATCATTTTTATAATCAGTTACGCGCTGATGATAATTTTTTTTATTCTTACACGCGAATGACAATAAGTACATTTTGGATCTCATTTATTCCTAAGTACCGCTCTTCTTTGTACTTCAGAAATAAGAAGATCCATTTTTAAACGCAAAAATTACAAATTTTATGTGAATACAAGAATATTTATTTAAATTTACGTAACAAAATTGTCTTGCCCGCAGAACGTTGCGTTGAAAAATAGAGCATGTTCTATTTTGTGCGGTGCGTTAAAACGCATCGCACGCATATTACGGCCAGTTAGGACATGTCCGTACTTTGTTGCAGTTGGTTTTATTTGCATGCACGCATCGCCCACAATATACGCAACGCACGCAACCCACGGATTCAGTTAGGACATAGCGTAACGCACAAAGTACGGACATGTCCTAACTGGCCGTAATATGCGTGCGATGCGTTTTAACGCACCGCATAAAATAGAACATGCTCTATTTTTCAACGCAACGTTCTGCGGACAAGACAATTTTGTTACGTAAATTTAAATAAATTTTCTTGTATTCACATAAAATTTGTAATTTTTCCATTTAAAAAATGGATCTTCTTATTTCTGAAGTACAAAGAAGAGCGGTACTTAGGAATAAATGGGATCCAAAATGTACTTATTATCATTCGCGTGTAAGAATAAAATAAATTATCATCAGCGCGTAACTGATTATAAAAATGATGAAATTCGCCAGATTCAAACCTATCTTTATAAATTTGGTGTACCGCATTTCGTTTGCGCTTTTTTTTTAAAATAATCTACTTATGCACTAAAATTTCGAATAATATTTTACGTTGTACAATGGTTAACGGCATGTTGACGACTGACATTTCACGACCTATCGCACGTATGAAACGGACGTCAATTTTACCATCGATACGTTGTGTGCGTTGCGTGCGTTCGCACGCAACGCAACGCACGGATTCAGTTAGGACATAGCGTAATGAATAATATCGAATAAAATACAATTAATAAATTATAATGAATGTCACGCTCGTTAATTATAATATTTACATAGACGTCCCTACGATTTATTCTTATTTATTATAATAGCTTAACTATTACAAAATGCACAGTTACTGTGTTGGTGTGCTTTCATCTATAAACGAAATGAAATTTATTACATCAATAGTTATATATCTAATGACTTTTTATGTTCTATCTATATGTGCAATAAAAGCGACGGTTGCATTAATTAACGAAACAAGTTTTTTTTTGCGACGCTTAAAAATCATATCTAAAATAAGATTTGATTTAAAATTCAAATTGTTTTCTGTCTAACTTATAAACGCCATTAATAATAATATTTCATAATGTTCCTATACCATTTTCTACCAATTAAATAAACCGTCAATTAAAACATAAAAAATTACAAAACAGTTAAATATCAAAATAACATAAGTAAGTGACTACTCTTATTTTTTTTTACTGCATAACATTTGTACCATTAATGTTTCAATAGGAAATATGTTATGTGAAAAATTTTGGTACCTATAAAATTTAACCGTATTATATCTAGTCTGGGGAAAAAGCAATTTATGATCATACAGCAAGAAATTAAAATGTAGTTTGTTAAGTTCTCTTTTTTTTCTGTCTTGCCTTCCTCCCAACTATTTGGGGTCGACCACCCTGTCCTACACCTCCACTTCACTCGGTCAATCACATCTCCTATGCACACACCAGACAGCCCTCATGTCATTCTCCATAGTCTCCAACCATCTCTTTTTTGGTCTTCCTCTTCCTCTTTTCCCTTCAACGTCCATCTTCATAACCACTCTTACTGCATTCGTTTCTTCTCGCCTCATCAATGCCCAAACCATCTCAGCCTATTTTCTCTCATCTTGTCCACAATTGGCGCTACACCAACACTACCTCTCACGTATTCGTTCCTTATTCTATCTTCCCTCGTCACTCCACTCAACCATCTAAGCATTCTCATTTCCGCGACACTCATACTTTGTTCTATTCTCCTGTTAACCGCCCAACACTCTGAACCATACAGCATAGTTGGTCTCACTACACTTTTATAAAATTTACCTTTCAGCCTCATAGGAATTCTCTTATCGCATAACACGCCCGATGCTTCTTTCCATTTCATCTACCCGCACTTAATCCTATGTTTTACATCAATGTCAAAGCCCCCGTCCTTTTGAACAAAACATCTTAAATATTTAAAGCTCTCAACTTCACCTATCACATCACAATCTATTACCATTGGTCTCCTCATTCCTTCAACTTCTTGGTCTCTTTGTCCAAAATCATACTCTATATACTCTGTTTTATTTCTACTAATTATCAATCCCTTTTCTTCGAGGGCTAACCTCCACTAGTTTACCCTATTATTGACAACTTCTAGGTTCTCTCCTACCAGAACTTTATCATCCGCAAACATCATACACCCTGTATCTCCTTTGAAACCTCATCCATTACTACTGAGAACAGGTAGGGGCTTAGAGCTGACTCCTGGTGCACACCTACTCCTACATTGAAACATTCTGATACTCCACACCGACTCTTGATACTAGTACTCGACCCTTCATACATATCCTGGATCAAATTAACATACATTTTTAGGACATTTTTCCTCATTAATACCCACCTTCTACCCACTTTCTTCTCAAATACCAATTTTACCTTAATAATTCTATCACTTTTCCTTCCTACGTCGACTACCTTAATTTTCATCTCATCATCCAATATTAATCCAACGCCATTCCTAGTACTAGTCCTACCTGAATATATTACCTTATAGCCCTCTCCTATTTCTTTTGCTTTCTCTCCTTTCCATTTAGTTTCCTGTACACAACAAATATTGACTTTCTCTTGATATATAGGTACTTACAGTTAAAAAAATTATTTAATAATCAAAATAATTTAACTTATTCTATTAAATAATAATTCATGATTAAATTTTTAATGAAAGTGATAAAGAATTTTTCATGATTTAAGGTTTTGGATTGTTTGCGTAATTTGTAAACCAGAATACCGTTTCAGACGAGCTTTTTCTGCTTCTTCTTTGACTAGCCTAACGTCCACAAGTAGATGACAGATAACGTGATTATATGCCGTATAAAGGCAACATGTGGGTATTTGACTATAATTTAAAACTACAACTGAATATAAAATATTTTTTTTTTTTATAGGTTTCATTAATAGGTTACAGTTCAACAATTAAATAAAATATAAAATTAGGCGGATAATATAACATGATAACTTATAGATAGTCTACATGATATCAAGTAAAGATGGGCAAATTATTTTGAACATCGATGTTCGTTGAATCTATAAATCGCAATTTAAAATCGATTATTTCTTAATATCGATAATTATTGTAAAAATATCGATTGTTTAAAATTGCGATGATTATAGGAAAAACATCTATGTTCACAGGAAAAACATCGATGTTTTACATATTACAAAAAATTACACAGAAAATCAGAATTATAGAAGTAGTCATCTTATAAGAATTTGTATTTGTATTACCCCAGTCCCCACTTAATTAAATGTAATACTTACTAATGTTGTATAAAATATTATAACTCTTGTCTTTTGTCTCTTATTACTAGGGCTCGGAAGTTGTAGGAGTTGCATATTTTTCTGTATATTCTTAATTTATAGCAGACCAAGCTATAAATCCGTTCTATACAATGACGAGTTTAAATACAAAAATTAAAAATGCATATTTTGCATATTTTGCCAATTTTAGCTAAAAAGTGCATATTTCATTGATTTTATACACATATTATGCATATTTCATATTTTTCTAAAAAAATTGATTTTTTTCTTTCTTAATTCGTGATGTAGTGAGACAGCTCGATCCTATTGATGCTGTATCAATAAAAAAAGCGCAAAACCTTGTCAACCAGCGTTCAATGGAACCTAATTTAATTTTTATAGATTCAAACTACGGGTTTTTACCGACAAAAATTAAGCAACTTGAAACTCAAGGGGTCAAGTTATCTGAAACAATATAAGAGATTACACAAACTAAAAAAAAAAATAGAAGAGGTATCTAGTGAAGTAGGAGTTGCCATTCAGAAGAAATTAAGATATGTATAGGAAAAAAATCGCGGTTTCGAGACTATGATGAAAATTTCTATGATACTAACGGGAGATAGTGAATCAACGGATGGACTTCCGGAAGAGTTGACAGTCGATGACTTAAAGTTTTATAAATATGCTCCGATGACTTCAACTGACGTTGAAAGATCGTTTTCTCGATATAAAAATCTTCTATCGAATAATCGTCGTTCATTTGAAATAGAAAATCTTAAGAAAATATTGGTGGTTCAATGCAATAACTTAACAGGTATTAGAAAACATGCATTATTTTCGTAATTTGAAAAATACTGAAAAAATATTATTAATTTTATTTTCAGCTCAATAAGATGTCAAAATGCCAACCAGTTATACTTTTTTTAGTTATAAATAATTTTTATGTATTTGATTAATTTGTAAACAACATCACGGATGTATTTAATTTTTGGAATTCAGAATAATATTTTTGCATATTTAACATTTTTAATGCATATTTTGCAATTTTTTCGTGCATATTTGCATGCATATTTTACCTTTTTTAGCTCCTACAACTTCCGAGCCCTATTTATTACCATTAATAATAATCTTATTCTTACTTCTTAGTATTTCAGTAGAGATAAAAGAGTCAATAAAGGGATAATAATCCACGGATACCTATATAGTATATAATTATACCCGATTACAAGAATTCAATTGCTGTTTATAATTACATTCGTGTGTTGCAGGTATTTATAATTATTATCATTGTTATAAAAAATACAGTTAAATAACTAAGTATATGTGAAATGTTACAACTTACAACTTTTTTTTTTGGTTGAATTGACGACCGGGCGGTTTCCGCTTGCGCATTGCTTCCGCCCAGTATAACTGAATTCATTGAAGCAATTAATAAAAATATTAATATTATGGTCAATCTATAAATATATTTTAAAATTTTACATAAAATGTAATAAAAAAAATATCGGGACATCGGGACAAAACATTGATGTATTGATCGATTCATCAACAAAAAAAGAACCGGATGGGCCTCGCTCTGCTATACACTTGGGGGTGAAGTGCGACTCTTCATAGGATAGATCATTATAATGGATTTGTTAAATTTGAATTCAATGATAGATATCATTGTATACGAAAAACGATTCTGAACGGAGATGATATGTTTGTCTAGAATATAATACAATGTTATTTATAAATATATTAATAAGTATATTTTATTTTGAAACGAAACATTTAGAAAAATCGAAAATTTAAATTGTCTATAAATAAGTCAAAATATGTCAAAATACTTTGAAAACTGAACCATTTATAGAGAACGTCAATATAAAGATTTGGTGAAAATTTCAAGTTGTTGCGGTTTTTCGTTTTTGAGTTAGAGCATTTTAAATAAAACCGATATCTTTGTCAGTCTAGAATATTAAACATTATATTATATTTTACATGTAATTTCATGTCAATATTCGCTATTCAAACGCTTATAAAAAAAAATTGTGCCTATGGATTTTAATAATTTTTGAATGACATTAAGAAATACTTCTGTAGAATCTTCTATTAAATTTTCAAGTATTTTGTACGAGCCAAATTCTTTTTATCACTGATTATAAAAATAAAATGTAAAAAAATCGAATATTTTAAATGCCCCCCCCCCCCCCCCCCCCCCCCCCTATAAGTGGCTTAAAAATCAATATAATATTTTGAAAAAAATATGACATAAAGGAAATACCATTCTTAACAGCTGGTAGAAATTTCAAAAATCTGTGACTTATACTTTTTCAATTATAACAAATATTTAAAATCGTTTGAGAATAAATCGCTATTTTATGCAATTTCGTAAATATTTAAATTTCAAACAGTCATAAAATTTTTTCCTCTAAGTCCCGTAGAAATTTTTTTAAAGATTTTTGAAAAGTAGCTTATAGATAACCTAGTGTTAAAATTTTGAACCTTAAGTATGAACAGAAAACATTTTATGAATTTTTATCTACAAAATAACTTGCAAATTATCGTGATTTTTACACATTTTATACAAATTTGAGTATTAAGGGCTTATAAAAAAAATTTGAGTAAACCGATCATCGATATATTTTAGTTACGATACGTTTAACTTATTATAAACCTTGTATTAAATTTTCAAGAGTTTTCGGTCAACCAATTAAATTTTATAGATGTTTTAAAACAAAAATTTTACAAAAATCGAAAATTTAAATTGTCTAGAAGTAAGTCAAAATATGTCAAAATACTTTGAAATCTTAACCATGTATAGAAAACGTCAATATAAAAATGTTGGTGAAAATTTCAAGTTGTTGGGGTTTTTTATTTTTGAGTTTGAACATTTTAAAAAAACCGATATCATTTGTCAGTCTAGAATATTATACATTATATTATATTTTACATGTAATTTTATGTTAATATTCGCTGTTGAAACGCTTATAAAAAAAATTGTGCCTATGGATTTTAATAATTTTTGAATGACAATAAGAACTACTTCTGTGGAATCTTCTATTAAATTTTCGATTATAAAAAAAAAAAATATAAAAAAATCGAATATTTTAAATGCCCAAAATTGGCTTAAAAATCAATATAATATTTTGAAAAAAATATGACATAAAGAAAATGCCAATTTTAACAGCTGGTAAAAATTTCAAAAATCTGCGACTTATACTTTTTGAATTATAACAAATATTAAAAATCGTTTGAGAATAAATTTTGACTTGGCAAAAAAAAAATTTCCGGCCTGAAATATTAACCCAGTCCTCCCCTGACAAAGTCTTATATCCCGGCGGTCTGGGCTGTTTAGTATTTAACCGATAAGGACCAGAATTTCCAATATTAAAAACGGAGGTAATTTTAGTATTTCTTAGTTCTTAATTCTTGTCTTTATCGGTTACACACTATACAGTCCAGACGGCCGGGGTATAAGACTTTGTTGATCAACTTTATCAACTTAACATTGAGGAAAGGGTTTTTTTTGTAGATCATTATAAAGTAAGTATTGATTTATCGTTTATTAATATAAAAATAAATTCTAATTACACTCTAGTTTTCTATTTTTAAAAGTAATCCTGTATTTTATAAATTTTTTAGGATTTGATGTGTGTATCTAAAGATTTACTGAAGTCAGAAATAGCAGTGGCAAAGAATTGCATATTGCAGTCTACTGACGAAGTATACCTATATATCTTTAAATAATGTAAAAAAGGTTTTATCAAAAAGTGTTTTCCCTAATCTATACAAATTATTTCAAGTTGCTATGACAATACTAATAAGTTCCTCAACTTGTGAAAGGAGTTTTTCAGCAATGCGTCGAATCAAAACTTGGCTTCGAACTTCCATGTTGCAGGAGTGGTTCAACAACACATCAATAGTGAAAAAAACATAACTAAATATATTAATACCGATACTGTTATAGATATGTTTGCAAAAAAAATAGATTTATAACATTAAAATAAAAATCATATTTAATAGCTTTAAATATTTATTTATTTATGTTCATAAAACCTATACATATTTTGGGCCTCAGATAGAATAAAATAGGAGAGCTACTAGCTTGCAGGTTGAAGTGTCTTGTTACGTGGTACCCAATGAAAACAGATACCTATCGTAAGATGATGTTTCGGGATGGAATAAAACGACTTTAAATCATTTAACACTTTGCAAAACTTTAATAAAATTTAAATAAATGACTTATACAGAACAAACAGTTATTAATTATAAGATATTGGGCAATAACAATATCGAAGACGAAACTCGGAAGGGCTTGCACTGATAGCTAGACCCGTCTGCCGTTGGTGGTGAAACGGAGCCTTTATATACTCTGTTTGATTTTGTTTTCGTTAGTTAATTGTTTTGTTTTCGCCACCTCGTTGCCCTTGGCCTTTGTCGCCAAATTCTAATGATAACGTTGTTTGCGATTGTTCTTGATTTGCAATCTGCACGTGGCTTCTTCTCTGCTATTATTATTTGACCATTTATTATGTATTGTTATATGATGAAATGTAAAGATGTGTATTACATTGATTTGATGATTATGATCTGCGCGTGGCTTAGCTTTACATTGCAATTATGTGTGCAATTGTTATTTATATAATTTAGAAGTATTAAATATAATTGTACATTTTATCTTCGTACGACTCGGGAATATGCGTATTATTATTTATTAGTCATATATGCATATTACAGTCTAATAATGTGTTGACACTAATGGATATGGTAAAAATGTTAAGCCCTCCCACGGATATGACCAAATATCCGCATATGGAGGGCATGGTTTCTCAAAAATCTTTTAAAATCTTTTAACCACGCCACTAGAACCAACAAGAATAATTTGGTTTAAATATACGAAAACATTCAACTGATAAAAGTCAATAAATGTATGTGGAAGGAGTCAGGAAGTTGACAAACCTCTTTATATTTATTAAAAGTATATCTTATAATTAAAAGAATAATCAAATTTTTTTTTACGATAACTAAATACATAAAGGCTGAAATATTTTTTAAAAACACTTAGGTTTAATGGTACTTGTTTTGAATTATACTTACATAGTCAATGTATTTTAAAAAGTTAATTTATTTAAAGTTTTAATTTAAGACATTCGTAAATATAAAGGCTATACATGAAACTCATTACAATTTTTATTTTTATGTATCTTTGTTAGATTTTTTCATACAGATAGTTTAGAGAGTGGGATATTATCAGTGGTGGGGTAGCCTAGGAGTAAGTATAGTATAAAGGTGCGTCCACATAGTATGCAAACTTGACACATAGCTCACGCGTTTGAATCATGTGTGATGTTTGCAAAAATCACATACTGCACACACGTTCTCCGTACACATAGTATTTGGTGTATTTGATTTTCGTGTTGTACATGAATGAAATAAGTTGGGAAATGAGAATGCTTAGATGATTGAGTGGAGTGACAAGAGAAGATAGAATAAGAAATGAATACGTGAGAGGTAGTGTTGGTGTAGCGTCAATTGTGGACAAGATGAGAGAAAATAGGCCGAGATGGTTTGGACATGTGATGAGGCGAGAGGAAACGAATGCAGTAAGAGTGGTTATGAAGATGGACATTGAAGGAAAAAGAGGAAGAGGAAGACCAAAAAAGAGATGGTTGGAGATTTTGGAGAATGACATGAGGGCTGTCGGTGTGTGCAGAGGAGATGTGATTGACCGAGTAAAGTGGAGGTGTAGGACAAGGGTGGCCGACCCCAAATAGTTGGGAGGAAGGTGAAGTAGAAGAAGAAGAAGAAGATTATGCACATTTCATATTTTCTAAAGACATTTTTATAAGTTTAAAATTTTATTTCCTCGTCTGTATCTTTCAATTAATATTGAATACATAAAATTCAAAATTATCAACGAAGATATTTATTCCCATCGTCACAGTCAACAATTAATTTAATAACAACAATATGATACGCATTTAATCGTTCACATTCAAATGCCGAAATACTTATATTAAGTACTTTTTACCATATCGTCAAAATGCCAACCAATTATACATTTTTTTCAGTTATTAATAGTTTTTATGTTTATTATTGATTATTAACAGCATCATATGTGTTTTTTTGAACTTCAGAATATTTTTGTCATGTATTTATTAAATTTTTTTGCATATTTAATGCATATTTTGCAACATTTTCGTGCATATTTTGCAATTTTTTCGTGCATTTTTGCATGCATATTTTGCCATTTTTATCTTCTTCAACTTCCGAGCCCTAATAATAATTATTATTATAATTGAAAAATTTATTTTTAATATCTGAATCACAAAATAAATTGTATAAAAAATATTCTATTACAAAAATTAAATTTTTCAAACTTTTGTCATAACATGGAACGATCATAAGGCAATTGCCGAATTCCGTCCCGGGTTGCTGATAATGACCGAATTCCGTCCCGGAGGCGGAGCAACCATGTCCGAATTCCGTCCCGGGGGTGGATAAACTATGTTCGAATTCCGTCCCGACTAGTTTTAGACGGTATTAATATAAGTTCAATTTTTATAGAACTTCAAGAGGCTTCACCTGACATCACACGTATCGTTATTTTGTATTATCGCAATTATTCGCAATAAAAACGTAAACGATTTAATGATCGAAAAGTTCCCACAGGCTACGCTACAATTAAAGCCGTGATCGCAAATTGTAACGAACTCTATTTATCGTCTATCTGTAATAGTGTAATCTGTATATATGTGTACATTGTGTGTACCTACCTAATGGTTACGATGCGTACCGTCGCTGGTTCGAACCCGGCCACGAGCAGTCTCTCTACTTGGACAGGAAACAACTGCCTTTGGAGAGAGATTGCCATCCCCCTTCCCGGGACAAGGCAAAAACCTACGGGTGCCCCAATAAAAATTCTGCCATCCAGGCGATCCGAGATTGTTAGTCATAATCTCGGACACACACCCGCCACATGAGTACTACTATTATACATACACTCTTAAATTTATTAAAATACCTATATCATAGTTACAGGTAGTAGGACGGAATTCAGACATAGTTGCTCCACCTCCGGGACGGAATTCGGTCTTCAGTTATGGAACCATAGGGGGCCCGGGACGGAATTCGGTACCAGCCGATCATAATTATACATCGTAATATACCAATATTAATAATACCTGCATTCGTTGTTTATCAGCAGTCGTCCGAATCGCGTCACGCGTTGTCCCAGTTTCTATGAAATTCCGATTAATATTCAATTTTTAACTACTTATGAAGTTAATCAATAGTCGCCATAATTGACGAATTCTAGTATTTTTGTTTTTCGCCGCACATCAGCATATCACATTAAGTATTTGTTATTTGAGTGGTCACGGCTAACAAGTTTAATTATTTAATTTTTATTGACCATTATGTCTAAGAAATTATTTGCGGTCTTTAATGTGAATAAACCGTGTATTGTGGCCTCGGTTTATACTAATGTCACAGACGATACTGACCCAGACGACTCTTTAAGTAGTCTAGAAAGTATAGCTACAGTTAAATCTACAAAAGTAAAATGTGTTGATTTGGTACATGAGACTTGTAATTTAGGAACTTTACTGACTGGTCCATCTCGTCTAGTACTTGAGGCAAGTATAAAACCAAATTTTTTTAAATGGTTTGTAGTTTATTGTACAATTATTACTGTAATTGATGTACTTTGTACCTACTATAGACTACTACGAAATATGAAAATTTACCTCATATGAACGTCGACCTATAAGCCGCGATCGTCACCTCAATTAGTCTGTCCTCAGTGGTGATACAATGTTCTCATTGTTCTCAATATTCATCTATACACAAGTTATTATTTCAAGAATAAACTAAACTTTACAATAAAACATTATCCTACTCTGTACTTCTTGTATAAAACTATGAATGGAAATACATATAATTGTTACAATACTACTATTATATTAGATAGATTAGGGTTGTTTACGATTTGTGTGATCAAGCACAGTATAAAAAAATTGGTATTGGCAATTGAAAATAGTGTGTGCAATCAATAACAATTTTTTTATCGAAATTCAAAATTAGATTAATATCATCTAAGATTAACTATTCGCTAAAATATACAGTAAAAACGTTGTATCCAAATAAATAAATATATAAATATTTTATGTAATTAAATAAAAAAATCGAAATAAACAACAATATCGTTCACCTTAATGAACTCATTAAAATCAAATAAAAGTTGCATACCTATTCAGATAATGCGCTATTCAGAGAAATTGTATTTCATGGAACTGAATCATTATGATGTTTGATTACTAATATTATATTGATATCATAATTATTATAAATATTACCTATAGTTTTAGAATTTATTAAATTTTGGCTTGTTATTTCCTCTGATTTGCTTACATTTTTTTATAGATTTAGAATTTTATATATATTATATACTTTGGTAACTATACATATTAAAAATTAATAAAAATAATTATATAATGTTAATACTTCTGAAAAAAAATATAAAAAGTTTGATTAAAACATGATTTAATCATTAGATTACATTTTTTCTAATTCAACTAACCTACATATTTCATAATTTATCAATAACTCAAGAATAAAATTAAATCTCATAAACGCTGTTGATGATATCAATGCTGCTTCTATCTATAAGAGCGATTTTTAACTAATACTTGTGGGTATAGATACTGTATGTGATTTGCAGACTATTCAGAATCAAGAATATGATCAAACCTCAAATATTGTAATGATCCTAAAATTAGATAATAATAATATAATTTAACGTATAAGTAATGTTGTTAAGTTTATAAAATAGAGAGGTGGACAAGCGGGTTTTAATAAAAAAAACTGTGATTTAGATCTAAAGTGGGCACATTAATGTCTCAAACGTAGCCTTCAATTTCTGCCTATATGTAGTGAAAATATAAAAAGTTATGAATTACTTCATATACGAGTATAATAAGTATTTAAACTACCTACTACTTAAATTACTAATTATACTAATAACTTACTACACAATATTGTTAAAATTTATATTTATATTTTAGGTGCTTTATTATTAATTTTTTTTTCTCTCTGAATTCTCATAATTTCTTTAGTAAATATATATATTTTTTAATAACCACTTATAAATACTAAAAGGCTCTATAAAAAAATAGAAAATTATTTATAAAAACAAATTAATTCATAAATAAATATAGGTAAGTATGTAAAATATATAATTAACGCGAAATTTAAATATGAAATCAGCAATAAATAAGGAAAAAATTAAATAAGTATAATAAACGTACCTAATTTGACTGATTGTGTTCTTAGGATAAAAACTTGGAAACTATTCGATAGATTTCGATAAATTCTGTAGATTTTTTAATATTCATGAAGTGTCAGAAACTATGTTTCATTATTTTACGTATCACTTTTATTAGAAATTTTTTCTATATTTTATGACAGAAATATTCCTATTTAGTTTTTGATATTTATTATAACTTACATACTATTTAAATTTAAAAGTTGAAAATTCAGAATTAAATAAACTACTGAATTCATAATAAGCATTTGGTACTTACACGTATTTGTTCTTTACTAGTAGATATATTTTAAGTAAATAGTTATTTTTATTAAAACTGAAATGTCCAACTGTAAGTTTAGAAATTGAATTAAATATCTATAACACGTATGCCTAAATATGTAATACATAATATAAATATAAGTTCCTTTTTTGTCATAAACATTTATATTAATGCATTAGTACTTAAAGAAATCTTATTAGAATCTTAATAAGACATATACCTCCTAGTATTATAGTTTATTTATAAAACATTTACAGAAAAAATATGTCCACTATATCACTAAACATTCATTAAAATTATTAAATATTTAAGAAAAAAAAAAAAAAAACAACTAAAATTGTATAAAATTAATTAACATTATATCGTCGGCCACTTGTACTACTCTTACTAATGCAGGCAGTTTAAATCTATAATGAAAATAAAATCCCTTGTTAGAATGCTCAAGTTAATCCGTTTAACTAACTCTGTTTCAGTTAAAAGCTGCAGAAATTCACCCCTTATCCTCCTATAACCTCATCTCTTTTACTTTTAATTGGGCAATATTTTACCAATTATATGTACCCTTTGTACATAATGTGCAATATACCACATACACAAATGAATTAATTCTATATAATTAAGCGAGTTTAAATTTATTTCATTTACCCTTCACATAGGTTTGCTATATTGTATATATATATATTTTTTGTACCTGTATAATAAACGTATTAAAAATAATTATTTCAGGAGTTAAAAAATTGATGTAATTGTTACTTCTGAATATATATTTTATTAATGTGTCATATTAGATTTTGAGTGAAATGAGGAATATATTAGTTTTACCAATGAATTTGTTTAGTATTTGAATATTTAGTTTTTTATTTTTGTGTCCATGTAAACGATTTTGACTATAAGTCCTCCAATCATCACAATCATAGAAGTAAAAAAAAAAATTAATACCTAATTAGTTTATATTATGAACTTCCAAACAGATCTCTAATTAATTACGAAAATTTAACGAAAAATGACACAATTACAACTATCAACAAAATTATATTTTGTAACTCAAAAAATAATAATTATATAAATTTCAAATTTCTTTAATGTTTTTATCACCGTTCGCTATATACGATATAATTTTTAAAAGATTTGGACTTATTTTGAACTATTTATAGGTATTTGAAAATTACATATTTTTTTTAGTTTATGTTTTTGTAAAATATCAATACAATAATTTTTTTTGGATAAATGCCTTGAAAATATAATACAATGTTTCTCATACACCTAGTTCTTGTAATTAATGAAAAATAAATTAGTATATTTTGCTTAAAAAAAAATTTAATATCGTTTGAGTATTAAATTTTCACTAACTCGTAAAAAATCATGAAAATCTACAACATTTTTATAATTAAAAATTCATAATAATTTTAATTTTAATGTAAGTTTATTGGACAAAGATTTTTAAAACAATTTCTTTGTAGCCTGTAAATTTTTTTTATCTTATTTCGAAAAAATATTCATTTTACGAAAAAAATTATACTTAGGTACAATGAATGGATTTTTATAAAAAAATTTTATCGAATAAAGTTAAATGATTTTGGCAAATAATTTGTAAATAAGAAATATTAATAATAGTTATTTTAATAAAATTGTTGAAAATCAAAAAAATTTTAAAACATAATGCAAGATATCAGAAATATGTAATGAAAACATAAAAACAAACTCTACTAAAGGAAAAATAAATTAAATAATAATTAATTAATGTAGAAAAAGGAACAAATACTCGGTAATAGAAGAACAGTAGGTAGTACCTTATAACAGAAAGTATAAAAAATGTGAAAAAATACGTGAGGGGAGAAAAACTATAAATAACAAAAGATAAAGGGTAGAAATAATATACAAAGAAAATAAAAATAAAAATAACAATAACAACATTTACTATGGGTAAAAAGTTTTTAAAACAAAGAACGAAATAGTTGTGTATGTAGAACAATTATCACTAAATATAAGAAAAAAAATATCAGGGCCCCGATGGGTGTAATCGAAAAAATCACCACAGATAGCAGGATCACGATTATGAGAACATGCGACTAATCCAATATTGGTAATAACGATTACCGGTTAGACCTCCGACATAAGTGATCAGCCAGTCTCGTTAGTTTTTTGTAGGTGCAGAATAACGTTCACGGAATTCTTCCGTCCGATGACCGTGACACGTCTTCGAACATAATTATTTTGAAATCTTCGTACCTCGCACCCCTACACTCCTGGTCATGTATATGGTCTCGGGTACGTGAAGCACAATACAGGGACCGATTTTACGCGTAATTTTAAGGACACAGACCAATCCATCCCGTTGCCGGCTATAAACGTCGAACCACCGATTCCGGATCACATGACTGGTGACCTCCGCGTTGGCCTTAATCCTCCGGTGACATTTTGAAGCTGTTGCCTATTCGAAAATCTATTCGGTCGACGACCCTGCGTTTCAACGGCCTAATTGTATTTTCGCCGGTTTGATGCTGACGGCATTCGGCATGATCCGGCATCGACCTTTGTGCGGCCAAGTGCTTGGAGTTCTCTTGAGATCCAGGCTCGTATGTAGTGGCGTCTCGAGGGCAGGGTAAATGGGACACTCGTCCAAGGCCTCGCGTCTAAAAGGACCTCGCGTGTATACAATAATATTTATAAATCGTCGAAAATTAAAAATGTCGAACATTTTAAGCAAGAACTTAGAATTTTACTATGTTTCAGATACTTACAATAAAAAACGTTTTTACAATAATCTCAATGTTAGAATAACATAGTAAAAAACATTATTTTAAATAGGTAATGATTTTATTAAAATATACTGCAAAGGTATGTGATAAATTAATATTTATTTTCGTATTAAGATTTTATTATTATCCAGTGTCCACCCATGATAAAGGAACGTGAATATTGTTTACGTGAGAATATTGTCCTGGGGTCTCGAATTCTAATGTTGTCAAGATGCTGCAAAACCTGGGAACGCCACTGCGTATGGTATGGTTCACCCAAACAGTAGTAACGCCATATCGAAAAAAGTTAAATTTTTTGAGGCTGAGATCGAAAAATATATGAACATAGATTGATGATAATGGATTAATAACATTCATTGATGTGAGACCATGATGTTTCTCGAAATAATAAAAATAGATGATGTGTTTATCGTTCAAAGTTTGGCTGTAAGCAACTCACTGATACTAAAAGGTATCGTAGGTAAGTCGATTAGCCATATTCACTTTCGATAGCATTTGGACGTAGTAACGCAGTGTGTTGTTTTGTTATGAAATCATAACTTTGCATGGCTATAATTTCAGTACGAATCGGGATAGTTATCAGGAAAATTCAACAAACTTTCACGACAAACTCATACTAACAAACTACTACTTATTATTCCAAATAATTATTAGGAGAATATTAATAATAGCATTTAATGTAATTTAATTACCTACCTAAGCACCTTTTTTTTTTTTTTTACAAAAGTTAGAACATTAAGTATTTTATTAATAATTGACAAATATTTTATTATTTGAAATAGCTAATTTTTTATTTTCACTTATGAGTATGGAAATTGACAGTCAAAGTAATAATTTTTAGTTCTATTGTTATTATTATTAGATTTATTTTTATTAAGACTGTTAATAACTATTATTTTGAAGATTTGCTATATAATTATTAGAATTGCGGATTAAGAATATTTGTACTTACTACAATAACCGTTTATCTTTAAACTGAATTCATTATCCCAGATATAATTTTTTTTCATGCGTCTTTGAAATCAAGTAGTGTCATATTTTATGAAATTGGATACTTTTAAATAATAATAATTAACAGTTTAATCTCATTTGTTATTTTTAAAAATAATGAATTTACAAAAATAAATTTAGCAGGAATCGTATACATACTATATACGAACATTTCGCAATAAAATTCACTATAAATAATGTAATTAAAACCTATGGACACACATTTTTGTTGCCGTTACCGTCACCGCTAACGGTTTAAGTGGACTTTTCTAAGAAGGTTCTACTCATTGAGTTCTACTACTGTAACAACCATCTTTAAAAGTTTAAGCTGATCCACACGACCTCTTTTCTCAAATCGTTTTTTCGACAGTAATAGTACATTAAAAACCTTAAGTATAAAAGAAGAGTATAAAACACATTGTTTCCAATTGCTAAACGAAAATTGATTATTTATTCCTTCTCAGTAAGTACCATTCTTCTCTGATAGGGAGTAAATATTTTAATATTTTCCACCGTGACTGCCACGTATCTATGAACACTCGTTATCACTATGGTGTCTTGCGGGGCACGCGAGCGCGAAGCTATACAACACATAAACATCGTGTATGACACACGCAATTATTACATATTATTCATTATATAAAATTATATTATATTTTTTTTATGAATTATGGGAGAAAAATTCAACCCTCAGGAGAGACAGACGCCTATACCTCACCTGATCCTGGAGTCTCACCCCATATTGGAGTTTCATCATTTTTACTATTGAGAATCATAAGACATAAATAATTAAAACATATTATAGACAGTCTTAAAAAAAAAAATTAATTCATTAGTACATAAAAAAACATACACCCAATGACTTGAAGTATTAAATGTATGATAAAGGCAGATAAACTCATAGTTTCCAAAAAAATTATTCGTCATTTTCAACGTTAGTATAGGTAATTTAAGTTTATATAACGCAAATAAATATGTACTTGTAGTTTCGTGAACAGTATAGTATACAAATACTACTATTTTAACTATGTAATTTTTTGGCCATTATAAATTATCATTCTAACATAAAACAAAATATTTATGTGTATGATTGACCATAGCCCATAGCTACACTACAAAATGACTCATTCCAAGGCCTCTACACATATTTTTGGTTTTCAAATTTTCAAAGCAATATATAGCAATATATAAGCTATATCCTATATTGGATGTATAGGTAGACTTCAGTATTCAAGGCTTTGAATTAAAAATAGATTTGTTGATAATAACAACTACAAAATATGTACACAAAACAATTGTATGTAATACATCATTACAAGTTATTGTAATCTATTATTATATAATTACACTAATATATTGTTATACTATATACTAATACTATAATTGCATAAGCAATGTACATATTACAAGTACTTATTACCATATATTATTATTACCTATTGTAATAGAAATCTAAATAAAAAATTCAAATTATTAAATTATTTAAGTTTTTTTTTTTTGTAATGTATAAAATATTTAAAAGAACGAATCACTTCAACAAAATATTCTAGCATTTGGCCTAAAAATATCAATATTTAAAAATAAAGCTGTAAAGAATAAAATGATTTTCACATTACGGACTAAGTATAAAAAAATGATATCATTAGTATCTACTTAATCTTACTTATTAATTATTTTCTGAGAAATTGTAAAATACTGCTATTCATTTATTATTTACTTATACACTAAAATATAAATTAGGAAGGAAATAATTTAACTAAAAATTAAATAAACATTGATTACATAAAATGTTTGTGTATCTACGTGCTTTGCTTTGCTTTGCTGGTGTGTGTTTATTCTTGTTTCTGGCTGAGCCACTTACAAGATGTATGAGGTTGTATTTGGATTGTCTTGATTATAGTGGTTTTTTAAAAAGCGTTTTTTTGTGTGATTATTGTTGATTATGTTGGCCAGATGTGAGCAATGAGAGTTTTGAAGGGTGTTTCTTAATTTTGTTCTGTCTTGATCTATGGTATTTTTTAGTGTGTCTAATCCTAATGTTTTTCTTATGGTCCTATTGTTGACGAACCATGGGCTGTCCGTTTTAGTTCTGAGTGTTGAGTATTGTATTGCTTCAATTTTTGTCCAGTTGCTTTTTGTTAAATTTTTGGTCCAGCACGGTGCCGCGTAGAGTAGCGTTGGTTTGATGTAGGCCATGTAGAGGTATAATTTCATTTTAAATGGGAGTGGGCTTTTGTTGTTTATGAGGGGGAAGAGTAAGTTTTTAGCTCATTTTGCTTTGTTGACTGCGTGTGTAGTTTGCTTTCAGAATTTTAAATTTTTATCTAGGTGATTTCCTATGTATTTGGCTGAGTATGTCCACTCTATGAATGTGTTTTGAATTTGTATTTTATTTGAGAATTTGGTTGATTGTTTAGAGAAGAGAATTGCTGATGTTTTTGTCGGGTTGATGTTAATTTTCCTTTTTTCGAACCAGGGCGAGACTGTGTGTATTTGTTCTTGCAGTTTTTTTGATGCGGTGTTGTTTGAGATACTGGAAGCGTAAAATATGGTGTCATACGCAAATAAGGCTGTTTTCGAGTTCGGGTGTTGAGGCATATCGTTTATATATATATATCGAGAATAAGCGTAGCGATAAGCAGGATCCCTGGGAACGCCTGCTTGGATTGATCTAGTTGTTGAGCTTTTGTCACCAAATTCAACTTTGAAGGTACGGTGTGTTAAGAATGATTTGATTGTGTTTATTAGTTGATGTGGGACTTCCATTTTTATTAGATTCTATATTAGGCCATCGTACCATACTTTGTCGAATGCCTTTTCAATGTCCTTTTCAATACAGTGGCTGTTTTGCGTCTTGTGTTTAGGTTATTGATTATGCTGTTAATGATGTTGGAGAGTTGAATGGATGTGCTGTGTTTGTGTTCGAAAGCCAAACTGTTCTGGTCACATTTTTGGTAAGATGATTATTTGTAATCTGTCTAGGATGAGAGATTCTAAAGTTTTGGCCATTGTGTTTAATAGCGCTATCGGTCTGTAATTAGATGGAAGTCTTAGATTCTCTCCGGATATTGGTAGCATGATAAGTGTGAAGTGTTCCCACGTGCTCGGAAAGTATTCTAGACGGAAGCAGCTGTTGAAGATGTTAGTTATGCTGTTCAGAGTATTTTTGCCGCTATTTTTTAGGGCACTATTTGGTATTTTGTCTGGGCCTGGGGCTTTTTGATTTGGTAATTTTCGGATTTTGTTCCGAATTTCTTGTTGTGAAAAGAGGATGCTTTTTTGGTATGGAATTTTTCCGTAAGATGAGATAAGTTCGTTGACTTATTTTTCCATTTGGTTGTGTTGAATGGTTATGTTGAATTGTTTTTTCATTGTGTCCGCAAAAATGTTTTTGTTTCGTTGTCAAAAATGGTTTTCCCAGTTGAGTCGGTTAGAGGATGAACAGATTTAGCTTTATGCAGTAGTTGATGGTTTAATTTGTAAAGTCTGGTCCAGCCTGTTGAATTTGCTGCAATTTTACCTAGGAAGTTGCACTAGTTTTATTCCTGGAAATTGTTTAAGAGTTCTTTGACTTTGGCAATTTGACGGTTTAGTTTTTGTGTCTAGGTTTCTTGTTCTTTGCCAAAGTGAGCGGAGTCTGCGTTTGATTTTAATTTATTCTCGTATGGAAGGAGGTAGGTTTATTTTTCTGTCTAGTTGAGCGATTTCATGTGTATTATTTTCAAGAGCAGTTTTTATATTTGTTGATAACATATGAATTGCCGAGTCAATATTTTTGATTTTGGTTCCTGATGGTTGTATGATCGGACATTTTTGCATTTCTTTTTGAAATTCATGCCAGTTTGTTGTGCGTGGTGGTCTGGAAGGAGGCACCCGAGCAGATCTTTCTTCTAAGTCGATTAGAATGGGTGTATGATCAGATGATAGTGAGTACGCCAAGTTTTTTATGTAGTAGTTAAGGGAGCCAATTTTGAGAATCGCTATATCTAGAACGTCGGGAGTATGTCGGTAGTTGTCCGGATAGTGTGTAGGCGAATCTGACGCTGCAACAAACGAATCATTTCTTGATTGTATTAATTGGACTATTTGGTTGCCGACTTGATTTGAACGATTACTGTTTCACGTGGTGTGTTTTGCGTTGAGGTCGCCGGCGATTATTGTATTTTCTGCATTGTTCAAAAGTAAGTTTAGATCTGATATTTGTAGGGATGTTGTGGGTTTTTTGTAGACTGCGGATAGTCTTGTTTTTGTTTTGCCTATTTGAATAAGTACTGTTGTGTTTTCGATTGAAGATGTATTAGTTTGTATTTATTGATGTATTTTTCTTTTATTTAGCTTATTTATTATTCTTTTTATAGCTGTGCCTCCTCCAGGAGGACGATTATTTGGTTTGACTCTGTTTGTATAATATGCAGAATAGTTCGGGATTTCGAGTTTTTTGTCATTTGTGAGGTGAGTTTCATTGAGTAGCAGGATGTCTATTTGTTTTTCATTGATTAGTTGAATTAGTTCAAGGCGTTTACTGAGTACGCCTTGACAGTTCCAATGCATAATGCGTGTATTATTCATTTTGAATGATGTTTAGTAGCAGGGGGTGAAGTGTCAGAATAATTGTAAATGTGTCTTTTGTGTTGACGTTTCCTAACGATAGTTTTAGTAGATGGTCTTTTAGGTTTTTGATTATTGAGGGTAGATCTGATTTTATTTTTTCCGATTTGTTTTTTACAATGTTAGCGAATGATGTAGTAAGGAAGTTTTTTTGTGGTGTTGTTTGAATGCTTGAAGTTTTTTTTTGGTTGAGTATTGGTTGTGTATTTTTGATTGTTTCTTTTTCCATTTTTACTTTAAGATATGTTGGGCATTGCTTGTAGTTTGCAGTGTGATTAGCTTGGCAGTTGGAGCATTTTGGTTCTTGATCCATAGTTTTGGTACACTCTTTTGCTGTGGTGTAACGGCGCATTTTACGCATTTCGGCTGATAGCCACAGTGGAGGCTGGAGTGACCGAAGTGTTGACAGTTAAAACATTGTGCAGGCCCGTTGTTTCGGTATCTTTCGACTTTGATTGATATGTAGAAGAGATTTGTCAGGTTAAAAATGTTTTTATTTGATGGAGTGTAAATGAGTGATACCATGTGAATGGGTAGTTTATTGTCTGCTTTGCCGAATTGTCTAACTTTTGAATTTCGTATCCTGAGTTGGTTAGTTCTTCTGCAACTTCTTCCGCTGAGATATTAATTAATAATCCTTTTATAACTATTTTAATAGTTCTTTCTGATGGTAGTGAAAATATATGGAATTCGGTGTTATTCGTGTGAAGATATTTCTGTATTATCCTGAAGCTTTCTGTGTCAGCGCACTGGATGTTTACCGAGTCTGGCCCAAAAGCTTTGACTTGAATAACATCTTCTGGGAGGGCTGTCATAAGTTTTCCGGCAACTTTCCTCCAGGATGTTTCTGGTGTACATTACTTGTAAGTTTATTGTAAATAGCATTACTCGTGGAATAAATTTAAGTGAGCCATTGGCTAATGTAAAGTAAAAAGTCATATTAGTTAAATGAGAAGGGATATTGTTGGCATAAAATAAAAAAAAGACCCACCACTAAGTATACTTATGTTATAAATATTACGGGTATAAATTATTAAAAATATAGTAAATAAATAAATCAATTTAACTACATTTCAAAAGTTTGATGATGTCAATTTTAAAATACTCAGTATAATTTTAGGCCATAATTCGTAATTATTTTTTTAAACAATACGTATTAGTTATGAAGAAGATTGGAAAATTGTTCACGGTAATATTCTATGTCCTACTAGTGTGGTATAATAGTGAATGGAGTTACCTAAAAATTTTTAATTTCGTGGACATTTCGAAGCAAATATAGGCTGACACGTTTATAACGCTCTATAGTAAGGATACTAGAAACTAAAAACCAAAGAAGTAGTTGTAATTTTATACAGAATTTATTTATCAATTTAAACGAGAAAAAACTACCAGGAGTGAGTTGTTTAATAATAAATTGTTTACTTACGACTAACCTGCCTGAATTATAGCATAATACATAAAAGCAACAAACATTATGTTGACATATTTTATTTTCATGATATTATTAGAAATTTCTATTGTAGGTACTTCGGAAATTGTTTATCATCGTCGGCGATCAATACCAGAACGCAATTAGCTATAACATACCAACACACTAGTCAATACACAATAAATATAAAATAATATTATTAAATAATAAAAAAAGTCTATTTAGTAGTTGTATTAAACCACGAAAATAATCGAAAATCCAATATATTTTAAACCCATTTTAGGGATTTTAGGGGGGCATACGCCCCCTTCGACCCCCCCTCCTTGGATCCGCGCCTGGCACCAATAAACAAATCAAAATAGAATAACCTATTTTAAAACGAGCACACAACACCGATGTAGTTTAACCTGTCGATATGGCTGTAAAATATGTTCTCCTTATATTAAATTATAAATCACTTTAATTTTTTTTTTTTTTACTTATATATTAAATTCATTTATTATGTGTTATATTTTATCATTGACGGACAATACTGGATTCAGGACTGAGGACTGTGGGACCAGAACCAAATGCGGAACTAAGAATTTTACGCCCGGGAAAAATTTTAAAATTACGCCCCATTATAAACAAAGAATCAAATACCTTTAATTTTTTTCTAATAATTAGCATACATACATACCTAGCATCATACTTATTGAGTTTTAAACACATTATCATTAAAAAAGATAAAAATATATTTAATGTATACATATATTATAAAAATTACACCATGAATCACCGTCTTCCTCCCCTTAGTTACTCCCTTGCCCAAAACCAGTATTAGTTATTTATCATGACTGAAGACAATTATTTAGGAAAAAAAAATTATTTCATGCCTAAGAGATTTTAAGACTTTATCCATTAAAATTATTAAAGATGTGTGGAATGTACATAATTAATTTTTTTTAACTCATCAAAAACTGTTGGATACTTTTTCATTATAATATATTAAAACATTTTAAAAATAAAGTCGAAACTATTGCTTGTTAATTATTTTAATATAAAAATTTGATATATGTAAAGAATATTATAACAGTATGATTTTTTTTATAACATCGAAATATAAAAATTTTACAATTTATGTTTGTACAACACACACACACACACACACACTTTTCTCAACGTATTGATGGAGAACTGTGTAATTATGTCTTTTAAGTCCATGATTTTAAATACGTAATTTTTTACACTTAAAATACAAAAGTAGGGTAAACGATATTGTGTAATTGTAATTCGTAATAAATTTTTTAAAAGTTTAATTTATGAAAACGAGCGTTCTTCATTTGATACTAATAATAGCAAGAATGTACGCAAAGCAATTTATTAATTTGCAAATTTATAAATTCATTCCATAGAAAAGTAACTTTTAAATAATCTTAGTTAAGTAATCTGAACAAAAAATTTTTTTATGATTTTCCTTTTCCACAATCTATTTGACGTAAATTGAATCAAACTATTAAACTGAAGAAGTTTTTTTTCCAAAGCTGTTTCTAAATCTTTAGAGTAGATATTGACTAGATTTATGGAAAAAGGTAATAAATCTGAACGTTTAATAATTCTTAGTTTGCTGAAAAATCCGAATCATTCATAAATTAAATCAATACATTTCTACTATAGACGTAGACATCTGACCTATAATTTGCAAAAAGTTTTCAAATCGGAATTTTTCTTTTTTGAGAAATCTGAATACATTCTTGATTTATATTTTACAACGGGGCGAACCTCAAGTTTTGTGGGCAGATTCTAGTCAATGTAACTTGTTTTTCTCGAAAAAGGCACATAATATCTACTATGACAACTTTCCTTAAGTTGACTTATAGCCTCATCATGATCTTTCAGTAGAGTCGGAAAATGTTTTTTCCTAGTGGCATAGGTACATGGAATTTCAAAGTTAATGAATATTTCTATGTTGTAAATTATTGTCTTGATTTACTTGAAGCTCTCGTCTTATACACTTATTTGGTTGTATGTGTAGTTCTGTCTCGGCCTTACGCCTTACACTACTGCGAATCATCTCTTCTCTTATTTAATTTGTTGTGTATTCGTTATGATCAGTATGATAATTTATAAACCGTATTACTTGAGTACATTGTTGGTTTAAAATACCTATAGCTTTGTATTTTTTTTTTTTCGTACGAAGAAAATACAAGCCAAAGTTTTTTGTACTCCGAGTTTTTGTAAACTTAAAATTGTTTTCTACTTATACATTTATTACCACGACGCGATTCAAACACTTCACATAATACCAAATCCATGATAAAAATTATAAGTTTTAAGTCATACAATACGTTCCGCTCACTGAAAATTGTCACGTTACACTAAATTTGCGCTGTGATAATCGCCTGATATATTGAAAGATAGTTATAACTTATAATCAAACGAAGTCCCAACGGAAAGTTTCAGATAAAAATAAAATAAAAATATTAGATTGTGTGCAAACTAGTTGTTGATTTAACTTTATCATGTGCGCAAGTTACAACGAGTTACGTTATTTCAAAGTAAAAATTGTAGATTGTGCGCAAACATATTGCAGCCCGGGTCCCATGGGCTCCTCTAAGTCTAGCACTGTCGACGGAAGTATGTTTATCAGCAAATATCATGGGATTGTTAATACAACTAAAAATTATAAAATCTACTATACATATTTTGTATTTTTAAAGTTCATTTGTATTAAGATAATGGTTTTTATTGTAATCTAATTTATTTTGGAAGTGAATATATTTATTTTTAAACTATAATATCTCTTGACTATGGTTATTTGTTATTTATATTAGCATTATCGATCGAGTTATTTTTTTGAACTATAATTCTGTTTCAAAAACAATTAAATAATTATAGGTAATACCATTGATTAAATAATTATTACTTAAACAATATTAATTGTGGGTCGTATGTTGTATTTTGACGCTCAGACATTGCGTTGCAAAATTACAAAAAATTGTATTGTAGTACTATTCTGTATTCAATGTTAACTGTGTAGTGTGTACCCTCGGTTTAAATTTTTAAAAAGCTCCGCAGTTATGAATGTAGTTGAATTAAGAAATAAAGCATCTATAGTTATTCACCAGTAGTTAAACAAAAAAAAAAACAAAAAAATCCTCGGCAAAGCTGTTAGTGGATAACAAATTAGTACTAAAATATAAATATAACCCGACGATTTATTAAAAAATGGAATGGGTCCGAGATAAGAATAACCAATGCCATCTATTGGTAGCAATGTGAAATACCCAACACAATACGCAACGTTCATAGTGGTCGTGCGTCGACATATTATTGTAACGAAAAAATAAATAAAACAATTGGATTACGAATAATCATTTTCGACTAATGTTTAAGACTGTTTTGGTTCTTTTATTCGTTTCATTAAAACTTTACGGCGCGGCGCTCGTAAAATTATTACAGAAAGTCAAAAGCGTAATGTATTTCCTGCAGTAGGTACCTAAATAATAAATATTAATATCGTAAAATAGTCGTAGAAGTACTATCGCGATCCAAACAAATTTCTATTAAAAACTCCAAAATTATAATATTTTTAAAATAATTCCATTCGATTATTTGGAGTGGAATAAACAGAGAAAGAAACGTAATAAACGCCGGTGATGCATTTAAACTTTGACGATAAACGTCATAACAGCGAAAAAGTGTAGGAGAATGACTATTTTACCGAAATATATAATGTAAATTATTACATTAAATTAAAATTGTACTAAATGATATTACACGGGTATTTGACTCGCGCACTTAACCATTTCGGGGATGTAATTGCGTACGTTTCGTGCATGCAGCCGATTGGCGACGGTATCGATTTTGGAATTAAAACAGAAAATAATCAAATTAACACTGCATCTCATATTTATTTAAATACTATTATTATTATTATTATTGTTTCCGTCGTCATAAACTTGAGCGCAGACGAACGGACTTAGACCGATTGTGTGCGACAACATTATAATACTTAACTGGTATTGTTGCGTTGTCGGGTCTGATCCGTTTGGAAAAGTATGCGAGTCTGTGTTATGTGGTGCGGAGGAGTTGTGATGAACTAACATATTAATTATTATTATTAATATCATTATATTTATACAACATATTTATGTTGAAACATACACATTCTACGCAACCGCGGTGATCTGGCGAGTGAGCGGTCCCGTGGGTCGAATAAAACCGAACGAGTGCTAAACACGGCCATGTTTTTAATTAGTGAGACGCTGTACGTGCGCTAATAATAATAATAGTAATAATAATAATAATAATAATAATAATAATAATAATAATAATAATTGTACATCTGCTGGGGGAAAGAGATGCACCTCAGACAGTCGCCGCATACACACAACAATGATAACAATAATAGTAATAATTTTCAGACTAAAATATTTTCGTAATAAACCCTCCCCGGGGACGGCTCATGAACGTATACTGTGCATCAGTTTCAAGTTGGGTTCTAGAGAGAAAGAAAAGCGTATTGTGTCGTCAGCGAACTCTGGATAGACTGCAGAAACATAAGGAAAAAAAAATAAAAATATACCTATATGTATAAATTTATTTATAAGGGTAATGCGATAAGCGTCTTACGGTGAAAAAACGGAACAAAAATAAATATGGTGTCACCACATCTCTTTTTTTTTAGATTCTGAACGGAGTGAAGAATGTATTGATTTTACAATGATGTATGTTTTTTTTTTTTTTTTTTTATTTTTTTTTTGTGTCTGTCGACACGTTTTGGGGCAGTAAAAATGCTTCAATTGCCTTATGTAGCAACTTTTCTGAAAGGAAAGTGAATCTATTTGGTACTTTGGGGGGTCAAAAGTTAAAAATTTCCAATATTTTTTAAATGCGACGGGAAAAACCATAAAAAAATTTGGGAAAAACGGGAGTTTTTACGCAAAACCAGTTTTTGACATAATCAAATTTTTTATTTTGCTATAACTCAAAAACTAATCGATGTAAATACTTGAAATTTTCACCAAATGTTTAGATTAGCGTTCTCTATACACCATTAAATTTTCAAAGTATTTTGACTTTTATGAAGCTATTTATAGACAATTGAAATTTTCAATATTTTTAAATATTTTTTTTTTAAATAACGATAAAATTTTTTTGGCTGCCTAGAAAATCTTGAAAATTTAATACAAGGTTTCTTATAAGTTGTTCCTTAACTGATAAAAAAAAATCTAAAATCGTAAGTCACATTTTTTTTTTATAAGTTCTCAAAGTTCCAATTTATACGAAATATGTAAAAATTGCGAAAATTTACAAATAATTTTGTGGTTGAAAAATCGTAAATTTTTTTTTCTTTTATAACTAAGTTTTGAAAATTTGGTAGAAGGTTTTTCATTAGTTTTTCTTCAAATATCTGTAAAAAAAACTCTACCGGATTCAGACAAAAAAATTTTATGAATGTTTGAAATTTAATTTTTTAAAAAACCACGTTAAATAACGGTTTAGCCTCAAACGATTTTTGATATTTGTTATAACTCAAAAAGTATAAGTCGCAGATTTTTGAAATTTCTACCAGCTGTTAAGATTGGTATTTCCTTTATGTCATATTTTTTTCAAAATATTATATTGATTTTTAAGCCACTTATAGGCATTTAAAATATTCGATTTTTTTACATTTTTTTTTTATAATCGGTGATAAAAAATATTTGGCTCGTACAAAATACTTGAAAATTTAATAGAAGATTCCACAGAAGTATTTCTTAATGTCATTCAAAAATTATTAAAATCCATAGGCACAATTTTTTTTTATAAGCGTTTGAACATCGAATATTGACATAAAATTACATGTAAAATATAATATAATGTAGAATGTTCTAGACTGACAAATGATATCGGTTTTTTTAAAATGCCCTAACTCAAAAACGAAAAACCGCAACAACTTGAAATTATCATTAAATCTTTATATTGACGTTTTCTATACATGGTTAAAATTTCAAAGTATTTTGACATATTTTGACTTATTTATAGACAATTTAAATTTTCGGTTTTTCTAAATTTTTCGTTTAAAAATAAAATATACTTATATAATATTTATAAATAACATTGTATTATATTCTAGACTAACATATGAACTCCGTTCAGAATCGTTATTCGTATACAATGATATCTATCATTGCATTCAAATTTAACAAATCCATTATAATAATGACCTATCCTATAAGCGAGGTGCACTCCACCCCTAACTGTACAGCAGAGCGAGGCCCATCCGGTTCTTTTTTTTTTTTCTTTAACATTTACATATTTGTATTGTTAAAACGCAGTTATTTTTTAACGAACACACATTCACGTTCGTTCCGTTTGATATTTAAAACATTTAATTCGATTTACTGTACGTGTACTTTTTATAACATAGGACACGGTGAGATCGGAGAGATGAACGTCTTTTTTTTTTTTTTTATTTATTAATATAATTGTTTCAATGCACTGGTATTTTTACAATATTACTATTTTACAGATTACAGATCGTAATTATAATTATAATTTTATAATGTTATAATGTATAATAGTTTTGGTTAGTTATGAGTCTGGATCAGTATCTGAGGTTGAGGTGTTTTCATTGGGATCTAGTAGGATGTCCTGAGGTAGCCGTGGTTTGAGTCTCAAATTTATGGATCTCTTGCCGACGTTGTAGTGACGAGTTCCTTCTACATTGTGGAGTTTCTCGTGGAACCTTTTAAATTGTTGTGTTATCCAGGTAGATAGGTGTGGTAGGCCTGTATCGTTATGTAGTTGTTTGTTTCTCATAAACCAAGGGTCCTTTAGGGCTATTCTTAGGAATTTATTTTGAAGAGTTTGTAGTTTTTTAATTTTTACTTTTGAGGCAGCTGCCCATACTGGACATGCATAGGTTACTAGTGGTTTTATTATTGCTGTATAGAGGAGTAGAGAGCATTTCATTTACATGGTAGATCTATGATTTAATAGAGGGTACAGTATTCGTAGCCTTGTGTATCCTTGGTTTAATTTTTTGTTCCAGCTTAGTTTTTCATCAAGGTGCAGGCCCAGATATTTAATTGATTCGTCTTTGTTGTTCCAGTTGATTTCTTTATTGTTTATTTGAAGTAAAGTCGGGTTTATATATTTTCTGAGTGTAAATATTTTTGCTTCGCTTTTGGTTGAATTTAGTGTTAGTTTCCATTTTGAGAACCAAAGGGATAGTTCATAAAGGGAGCTTTGTAGGTCTCTTATTGAAGATTCGAGAGTATGATTTTGCGTTATTATTGCTGTGTCGTCTGCGAACATAGCTAGATGGCAGTGTTGTGGTGTTGGTATATCGTGACAGTATATATTAAATAGAGATGGTCCTAGTACAGATCCCTGAGGAACTCCAGCCTTTACTTTATGTATTTGTGATATGTCTGTTCCTATTCTGACATGGAAGTTGCGATTTGTTATAAATGACAAGAGTGTATTGTTAAGGTATGTGGGTAGTTTTAGGGTTTTTATTTTTGAGATAAGTCCATGGTGCCAGACCTTATCAAATGCCTGTGATATGTCTAAGAAGGCTGTTGTGGTAAATTTTTTATTTTCGTAACCGTTTATTATTATTTCAGAGATCCGTTGTAGCTGATGAGTTGTCGAATGGAATGGTTTGAAGCCAAATTGATGTAGTGGTATGATTTTTAGGAACGGTTTAATTCTGTGCAGCAAGATTCTTTCGAGGAGTTTTGATAAGGTTGTGAGTAGAGTTATGGGTCTGTAACTTTTAGGTGAACTTTTTTGTTTTCCTGGTTTATGTATAGAGATAATAATTGCGATTTTTCATGTGTCGGGAAAATAGCCTAGTCTCATGGAGGAGTTCATGAGGCTAGCTGTGTATGATAGTGATTTTGACGTGAGATTTTTGATTATTTTATTTGTTATTAAGTCATGTCCCGGGCTTTTTTTATTAGCTAGTTTATTTATTATTATCTGTATTTCTTTAGGGGTACATGGCCTAACGGAATTAACTATTGGTTGATCTTCAATGTTTCTTTGTTCAAGATCTATTATTTAATTTTAGTTTGTATGGTTTTCATCAGTTGTGAAGCAGCTTTCAAAGTGTTGGGCAAAGATTTCACATTTTTCAATGTTAGTTTTGTACTTAGCTAATCCGTTTTTTAAGGGGGGAATTGTTTCACGCTGTTTAGTGATTCTTTTGGTAACTATCCAAAGACTTGAGTCATTTGGATTTATTTTTGACACATATGATTTGTAAGAATTATACCTTAGATTATCCAGTTCCCATTTTACTCGTCTTGTAAGTTGATTTAAACGTTTTTGACTGCTGGCGAAGGGTGTAATTGCCAAATTCTTCGTGCCTTATGTTTTTCTTTAATTAGGCTTTGTATGTGGGATGGTATTGGTGTGTTATAATTATGAGATTTTTTTGTAATTGGTGAGGCTAGTGGTAAGTCTATCGCTGATTTGATGGATTCTGTGAGATGTGTTATGCCCGAGTTTATATCGTTTGTATTTGAGTATTTTATTTATTTTATTTATTTTTTTATTTAAAGCAACAATGGATATACATTATTTGCTTAATTTAACGGACCGAATCAAAAGAAAAAGAGTGACATACAATTGAAATTATAACAGGCGAAAAAAATAAAAAATAAAACAAAATAAACATATTATTATAACATATATGAGAGAAAAGGAGAATGACTAAATTAAATTATTTAATACATAGAAAACATTACCTCTAAAATGATGACGATTAGATAAA
Source organism: Sipha maydis (assembly GCA_034509805.1). Classification (NCBI taxonomy): domain Eukaryota; kingdom Metazoa; phylum Arthropoda; class Insecta; order Hemiptera; family Aphididae; genus Sipha; species Sipha maydis. Next base: position 14,644 of record JASXSY010000690.1, on the reverse strand, counting down.
AAGAAATCAAGATGGATGGAGATCTTATTAGCTAATTCAAGAGCTCGAGGGAAAAATGAGTTTTTACCACAATTTTTCTTATAAAAAGTAATGACGAATAATTCATTATTTCGTGAGTGAAATGAGGGAACTCTGATATTTATTAAGGCTAATAGTTCAGAACACGTAATGTTGCCGTTTAGTAAATCGAAGATAAAAGTAATGTCGGCGACTTGTTGTCTAAGCTGAAGTGAGTCTAAGCCAATAGATTCCTGGATAGATTTGTAGGATTCATTAAAGGAGAGTTAGTAACAAAAGCGAGTCTTTTTAAAAATTTATGCTGTACGTTTTCCAAGTCTTTATTATAAGTAGAGAGATTTTGGGACCAAACCAGACAACCAAATTCTAGAGACGATCTAACTAAGGAACAATACAGAGTTTAAAAAATTTTATTTTTGAAATTATGTGTATTTCTGTTAACAAAACCTAGCATTTTAAAAGCTTTGTTTATGATAATGTTATGATTCAGTTTGAAAGATAAGTCAGATTGAAAGTGAATGCCCAAATCCTTAATTACACTAACCCTAATTAAATTAGTATTATTCAACCTATAATTAAAGGGGATAATTATTTTATTGTGAGTAAATGAAATAACTTGACATTTACTAATATTGAGTGGTAAATGGTTAGTCTCACTCCAAGCAAAAAATTTGTCTAAGTTATTTTCTAAAATTAAACAGTCGGAATTTGATTTAACTGCACAATACATTTTAGCATCATCAGCAAACATTAGCATTTTAATAAAATTATCGAGTACCTGTGGTAAATCATTAAAATAAATGAGAAAAAGCAGAGAACCTAGGTGCGAACCTTGGGGGACTCCTGAACTTACCTCGAATTCATTAGAAATGTGATATGAAAGTTTAACTGACTGAAAACGGTTTGTAAGATAAGAGGTAATCCAGTTTAAAAATATTCCACCGAAGCCAAAGGATTTTATTTTGTATAATAGAATAGTATGATTTACTTTATCAAAAGCTTTTTTGAAATCGGTGTAAATTGAATCAACTTGTATATTATTATCATAGGATTGCAAGAGATAAGTTTGTTAAGTAAGTAAATTAGTAGAAATCGAATGTTTAGGAAGAAAACCATGCTGGAAAGGACTAATATAGTTAGATAAAAGTATTGTTAATTTCTTAGTTATGATAGCCTCAAAGAGTTTGGGTATGATTGATAGTTTAGTTATTGGTCTGTAATTTTTAATATTATTTTTATCTCCAGATTTATAAATCGGTGAAATATAAGATTTTTTCCAAATAGATGGAAAATTACCATCTGAAAGAGACAAGTTGAATAAGTAATGCAAAGGCTTAACCAAAGCCAAATTACAGGATTTTAAAAATAAGGGTGGTATACCATCAGGTCCCGTGCCCGATTTAACATTAATAGAATCAAGCATATTTAATATTTCAGATTTAGATATATACCAAGAAGTTAGGTTGAGATCAAAATTATTCAAGTGAGAAAATTGATTATGGTTTAGAATATTATTATGTTTTACATAGACTGAGGAAAAAAAAGTAGCAAACAAATTGGTAAATTTACCTAAGTTATTAGCAGACCTATCATCAAGATATACAGTAGATATTAGGGATATTAGTGTTGTTAGACTTTAAAAATTGAATGTATTTCCAAAAAGATTTTATATTAGTATTTATGTTTTTTTCAATTTTTATTATAAAGTTTGCATGTAGTCGACTAGAGAGACATTAACATTTCTTACGTAAGGCAGAGAAAGATAGATAATCAATATAAGATTTTGAAAGTTTAAATTTTTTATGAGCTTGTTTTTTTAAATTTAATAATTTTCTAAAACCGTAATCCGACCAAAGTATATCTTGAATAGAATTTGGTTTTAATCTAGTTTTCGGGATGAGCATATCAAAAGAATGAAATATCATTTCATAAAATTTATCAACTGTATTTACAAGATTGAGATCTTTGAAAGTTGATAAAAAATCAAGGTTTGTTAAAAAACTGCTCAAAGCATTAAAATCACAAGAATTAAAGTTGTAAACAACAGGATTATAGTTCTCGGAAAAGTTATTAAATGTAGGAACCGAACAAAGAAAATCTAGTGGTGGATGATAGGAATCATAATTAGGTGTCAAGGATTGACCAACACATAAATTACAAATATTCAAATTAGAAAAAATTAAGTCTAGAGTATCTTGATGACAATTTACTACATTATTTAGTTGTTTTAAATCAAGATAGTTGATTAAACTATTAAGAATAATATCGGCTTTTAAATTAGGCAGAGGAGAAGGATCTATCCAAGAATAATTTGGTAAATTAAAATCACCGATAATAATAGTATTAATAACATTATGTTCGGAGATTAAGTTTTCTACTAACTCGCAAAATGAAATATATTCGTCCTTACTAGTGTTAGGAGGAATATAAACACAACCTAATAATAATTTAATATTGTTAAGGTAAACAAGAACAAATACTTGATCAATAGAATTAATTAAAATGGTATGTAAACGAACACAATTATAACTACGTTTAATTGCTAATAGGATTCCACCACCTCTAAATTGGAGGCTTAATTTTCTATCAGCTCTAAATATATTAAAATTGGACAGCCCTAATTCTTCATCATTAATATAAACATTTAACCAAGTTTCAGACAAATATAAAAAATCACATATTAAATTAACAGTAGAATTTCGAAAAAAATCAAGTTTGGTCCTAAGACCTCTTACATTTTGGTAAGTGACATGTAAATTTAAAAATTTAATTGAGAATTATTATTGGATTTTTCGGACAATTTGACGATCTTAGGTACATTTTTAACAAATTTAATTGTAAGGCCTTGTTCTCCACTGGAAATGCGTGTGGATAATTCCTCTCGAAGTTTTTTCATAAGATTTCTCTGATATTGAGTACGCTCTGAACCAAGACTAATTAATGAATATTGAGTAGATAGTTTTTTTTTTGTTTCTGATAACGTCAAAAGATACGGATATCGAGTTTAAAACCACTTTTAGAGGTCGTGGTTTATTACTCAGATAACGGCCAAGTCTGATAACTTTTAATGGCACTGGTGTTAAAGCCCCAGTGTCAGCAAAAATAGTTTGTAGGATAGAATTTACTTGATTACGGTCATGTAATATCCGTACATCAGACAGGTTAGATTCACTTTCACATATATTATAACATATAATATTCGTAGCACGACTATTTCGATCGCTAATTTCGTTAATAATGAATTCGTTATCGCAAGCAATATTAGATACTTGTGGAGGTGACTTTTTCAGTTCCTCTACTTCTAATATAAGTTTTTTTATTAGCATTTTAATATCTGGTAAATCTTTTAAACCTTGGTCACAAGCTAAACAAAAATATTTTAACGACCTGTTTTTCAGTGAAAAGCATTTTAACTCCGTTTTCGAAAGGCCTGAACATCTGTGGTGGACTGGTTGGGAACAGCTGTCACATTTCAATGGATTGTCCAGGTCAGCAAATTGGGAATTACAAACAGAACAGATAGTAGACATAGTGGAAATAAGTAGCGTGAACAAAGTAATATAAAATAAGAAATTAAAAATGCCCAGGGCAACAGACGTTCGCACTGTATGACTGTCAACTGACACATATTTTCTGCTTGGTTTTAATATTTTATCTATATTTTCTTTGAAGATTTTCCATTTTATTGGCCGATTTATTAGTTTTGGTACAGGAGGGTTTGTTTCTGCTTGCATTTTTAGGGTTGTTAAAACCGGGACATTATCAGAGTCGAGCTCGTTTAATACTTTGTGGTATAAGTTTGTAGGGAAGTTTGAGATTAGAGCAATATCTTGGAAGGTTGGACATGGTGGAGGGGAGACCACGATGTTTAAATCTGACATGTACTCGTACAATTTTTGACCGTTTGGGTTTGTTTTTTTACAGCCCCAGATTTTGTTTTTGGAATTGAAATCTCCTAGGAGTATGGTGGGGTATTGTTGAAGAGCTTGGGCAAGTCTGAGTTTTGAATTTTCTTGTTCGGTGGATTATATGCTGATATAATACGTAAATCATGTTTATTCGTTAATAGATTTATTGCTACTGTTTCCATCTGGATTGTGGGCGGCAGTATAATTACGTTGTGTTTTGATTTTTTTTTAATCAGTATTGCTACTCCTCCTGAGGAGTGTGTATGTTTCCTGTCGTTTCTATATATATATCATAACCGGGTATTTTGAAGGTTTCAGAGTCCTTTAGGTGTGTTTCGGTGATACTATGTCGATTTTGTGTCGTGATAGAAATTCTGCTAAGGTAGACCTTTTGGATTTTAGTCCATTAGCATTCCAGTTGACTAATATGATATCCTTGATATTAATTATGTTCATATTGGGTTGTTAAAGGTTCGAATGGGTTAGTTGTCATTTTGCTCGTTATTAATGCGAAGATATTCTGAATGATTGTTTGGACGCTTTGCAGTATATTTTCGATAAATTCAGATATTGTGGTTTGGAGGTGACTGTTTAGAAAGTCCTGGAGTGTTTCATTGGTGTTTTTTATTGTAATGTTTGGTATATCGGTTTTGGTTATTTCTGCATATGATTTTTTTGTTTGGAATTGTTTGTATATTGACTGTGTCGGTTGCAATTGGTGGTTTGTTTATTGTATGAGGTTTCTTTGCGATTGTTGGTTTTATTTTTTTTGAAATATTTTTATAGTATGTACATCCTCTATAGATGGCCGGGTGGGGTTCGTTGTAGTTTACGCATTTGGGTGGAGTTGTTGAATCTTTGGGGCAATTTGAGTAGTGGTGATTTCCGCTAAGGGGCCTGGAGCGTGATTCATTTTTAGTCGAAAACATAGCTCGAAAACTGTGGATTACCGAACAGAACGTTGACAGTGTATTGTAATACTACTTTTTTGATAACGGGCCGTTAGAGCTTAAGCCACGGTTATATCGATAACCGAGGCTTAAACGGACGGTTAGGTAACCGATGATATAATCAATGCTTGTAATTCCGTTCGTTTCAAATAAATCGTTTATTTTTAAAATCGTGTCAGTCACATCATACTATCGCACTATCATCGGATCCGTTGTATTATCGTGCTGTCGTTTTAAGTTAAAAACATCTTTAAAATTAAATATATCTTAAATTTCATGTTTAAAAAAATTTGTTAAAAATGTTATTTTGCATATTTTCCAATTTTTAGTGCTATTTCTAACGCTTATATTGATGTTTTTATGTGCACATTTAAGCTCTAAAAATTAATTATTTAGTGCTATAACTTCCGAGCCCTGCTTATAACTAATTAGGAATAATATATGTAATTCTAATTATATTATAAATTTTTAATAAATAAAAAATATACATACAATTTAAAAATAAAAAATTTTTATTTTTATATTTATAATATTATTATAAACATAATTTATTTTTTAATAAAGGTTTAATAATTAGTATACACTTTATATATTTTCTTAGATTTCGGATATTTCACTGATATATACACATACGTATATGTATACGTATATACACATTCGGATAGATGTGAATGATAGAAGATTGGATAGAGTATAAAAATGTATGTAAAATAGTGAAAAGTGCGGTAAGCAAAACAAAGCTTAATAGGTATGATGAGTTATATGAGCGTCTAGGAAAACAGGAAGGAGAAAAAGAAATGTATAGACTGGCGAAGGTGAGAGAAAAGCGATCCAAGGATTTCCAAGATGTCTGGTGTATAAAAAATGAGGATAAGAGAGTTTTAACAAATGATGAGGATGTGAAAAAAAGATGGAAAGAATATTTTGAGAAATTACTGAACGAAGAATATCCAAAAGAAGCTTTAGAGAGTATGTCATGGAATGATGGATTGATTGGTCTAGTGGGCGAGGAGGAAGTGAGAGATGCGGTGAAGGCGATGAAAAAGAAAAAAGCGGTAGGACCAGATGGAGTACCTGTAGAGGTGTGGAAAATGTTAGGAGATGTAAGCATTGGGTGGTTGAAAAATCTTTTTAATAAGGTACTGATAGAGGGAAAAATGCCAGAAGATTGGAGAAAGAGTTTTATTGTACCAATATTTAAAGGAAAAGGAGACATACAAGAATGTGGGAACTATTGAGGAATAAAGCTCATGAGTCATAGTATGAAGATCTGGGAAAAGATTATAGAGAAGAGGATAAGAAGTGAGACGTCGATATCAGAAAACCAGTTTGGTTTTATGCCAGGAAAATCGACAATGGAGACATTATTTTATGTTAGGCAATTAGTAGAGAAGTACAGAGAAAAGAATAAAAAACTATGCATGGTGTTTATAGATTTAGAAAAGGCGTATGACAGGGTGCCAAGGGAAGTTTTAAGGTGGGCATTAATGAGAAAAAATGTCCCAAAAATGTATGTTAATTTGATCCAGGATATGTATGACGGGTCGAGTACTAGTGTCAAGAGTTTGTGTGGAGTATCAGAAGGTTTCAGTATAGGAGTAGGTGTGCACCAGGGGTCAGCTCTAAGCCCCTACCTGTTCTTAGTGGTAATGGATGAGGTTTCAAAGGAGATACAGGGTGAGATACCATGGTGTATGATGTTTGCGGATGATATAGTTCTGATAGGAGGAAACCTAGAAGCTGTCAATAATAGGATAAATGAGTGGAGGTTAGCCCTCGAAGAAAAGGGATTGAGAATTAGTAGAAATAAAACTGAGTATATTGAGTATGATTTTGGACAAAGAGACCAAGAAGTTGAAGGAATGAGGAGACAACTGACAATAGATGGTGATGTGATAGGTGAAGTTGAGAGCTTTAAATATTTAGGATCTTTTGTTCAAAAGGACGGGGGCTTTGACATTGATGTAAAACATAGGATTAAGTGAGGGTGGATGAAATGGAGAGAAGCATCGGGCGTGTTATGCGATAAGAGAATTCCAATTAGGCTGAAAGGTAAATTTTATAAAAGTGTAGTGAGATCAACTATGCTGTATGGTTCAGAGTGTTGGGCGGTTAACAGGAGAATAGAACAAAGTATGAGTGTCGCGGAAATGAGAATGCTTAGATGGTTGAGTGGAGTGACAAGAGAAGATAAAATAAGGAATGAATACGTGAGAGGTAGTGTTGGTGTAACGCCAATTGTGGACAAGATGAGAGAAAATAGGATGAGATGGTTTGGGCATGTGATGAGGCGAGAGGAAACGAATGCAGTAAGAGTGGTTATGAAGATGGACGTTGAAGGGAAAAGAGGAAGAGGAAGACCAAAAAAGAGATGGTTGGAGACTTTGGAGAATGACATGAGGGCTGTCGGATTGACCGAGTAAAGTGGAGGTGTAGGACAAGGGTGGCCGACCCCAAATAGTTGGGAGGAAGGCGAAGTAGAAGAAGAAGAAGAAGAAGAAGATATAAACATTCGGATATCTTATATACATCTTATACCCTACATAAAATAAAATAATTAAAATGTTTATAAATGGCACAAAAAGATCTAAGTTCTTCGAAAATTATATATTGTCTAGAGCAGTGTTTTTTTTAAACATTTGAGATTAAATATTTTTTCTTTTATTGTTAATATTTAGTTGCAAAATTTGAATGTGTGGCCCACTATTTTTTGTTTAGCGGTCCTGAGAAGAGCTATTTATCGGACGGTAAGTTCTACTTTGTAAGTAGCTACTTTCTGTGTAGTTTTTGGCCGGAAAGTTTTTCAAGGTCACGTTGTCCGGGTTGCATCATTTTGAAGGTTGACCATACACACACATCTTATGGCAAAGAATGAAGTTTTTTTTACACCTTTCGGTCCTTATACGAGTGATAAAATACATGGATTTACTGTTAATGATTCTATATTAATAATTGTGAAATAGATTAAAAAATATTTAGTGGCCCTGAAAAGGGCCTTTTTATAAAATTCGTTTGATCGGGTTTCAAACAACTTATTTGGAGCTGGTGTACTTGGTCACAGCCTTGGTGCCTTCACTAACTGCGTGCTTAGCCAATTCACCGGGTAATAAGAGACGGACGGCGGTCTGAATTTCCCGACTAGTGATGGTCGAACGCTTGTTGTAGTGAGCCAAACGACTAGATTCGGCGGCGATACGTTCGAAAATGTCGTTGACGAAGCTGTTCATGATGCTCATGGCCTTTGAGGAAACACCGGTATCGGGATGTACTTGTTTCAACACTTTGTAAATGTAGATACCGTACGATTCTTTTCTCTTGGGCTTGCGCTTCTTGTCAGACTTGGTGATGTTCTTCTGCGCCTTGCCAGACTTTTTCATCGCTTTTCCTGCTGATTTGCCTCCTGGTGCCATTTTGGTGGATTGATTGGGATGACGGTAAGTACTGTAAAGGTAGAGTATGTTCAACGAATGATTAACAACATTCATGTGCACAAGTATTTATGATGTTTTAGAAATGCGTAGACGGGTTCTCATTGGATTACATTCCCCTTCGTCGTACATCGGTGTTCGAAAAAACATCTGCTCCGGCCCTTCGGCAGACCAAATATATGTTTATGTAAACCCATTCTTTTACGGGCAACACTGCCATAGTGAATATGTCGTTTACAGTCGTCAAACCAACAGAGTGTTTTTTATGGAATATGTTTAAAGTCCTATAAATACCAACGAAACGTCTAACCTAGCATCATAATCATTTCTTCGTTCTCCCGTTATACACCGTCGAATATTTCAATCATAACAAAATGAGCGGAAGAGGCAAAGGCAAAGCAAAGGGAATCAAATCAAAAACCAGATCGTCCCGTGCCGGTCTCCAGTTTCCCGTCGGTCGTATCCATCGTCTGCTGAGGAAAGGAAACTATGCCGAACGTGTCGGTGCCGGTGCTCCGGTATACTTGGCTGCCGTCATGGAATACTTAGCCGCTGAAGTCTTGGAATTGGCTGGTAACGCCGCTCGTGACAACAAGAAGACACGCATAATCCCCAGACATTTACAATTGGCCATCAGAAACGACGAGGAGTTGAACAAATTGCTGTCCGGAGTTACCATTGCTCAAGGTGGTGTGTTGCCCAACATCCAAGCTGTTCTTTTGCCCAAAAAGACCGAGAAAAAAGTATAAAGAATGTTTGGTAATAATTTCTTGCTTGGTTAAAAAGGTCCTTTTCAGGGCCACCAAAATTTATATTAATTATGCCGACAAATATAAATATAAATATATATATATTTACACCTCTTATTCGTTTAATTAATGCAGTATTGTATAATTAAAAACTTACATAAAACCTAAGCAGCAACCCAATTTATTGACTAGTGATGGGCATAATCGGTTGATTTCAATAATCGAGATATTAATATAATCGCATGATGTCTGGATATAATCATTCGAAATGTTCAATTGAAATATTAATAATCGAGATAAACTTTCTGAAAAATTGTTGTTGTTTTGTGGTTGAGTAATTCAAGAATTATAGCTATATATTTATGTCAAATTTTAAAATATAAATAACTAAGAATAACCATATACCTATAAATATTTGTCTAACGACCAGTCCCACGAATCGAAAATAAAAAGACTCAAATTCAACAACTAGTATTTACTTATTCGACTATGAAGATTAAAAATAGTATTCCTTCCTCTCTCCTTCGTTCCATGAAAATCATTCGAAATATTTTTTCATTCGATATACATTTCGAAATCAAGAATTGATTGTTTTTAAAATAAATGAGATATCACTCGAAATAATCTCTCGGTTATATAATTGAATTATTATTTTGGTAATCGAGATATCTCGATTACGCCCATCACTACCTAATAAGTACCACATCCCATGAGTATAACATACCTCTGGTTTCGTTAAGAAACGGTCGGACCTCTCCCCTAGAGCAAAGTGAGTGTATAAAAACGTTATTTGCCTTGTGTACATTGTCTTAGTCGAAATTATTCAATAATTTTAATCGTGTATCTATAGCAGTATTTTTGGCAGTACTACGGTCCTCCATCATATAATGGAAAAACAATTATATAACAGTATACAAACATTTCCTTGAATAGGATCCGGTGCAGACGATCGATTATTTCATCATACAGTTCGATTATCGTATGAAAACATGGAATTTGTTTAGAATCCATCATGTCTTCGGAGAATGAATGTAACTGTTCTTCTGAAGCCAATTCGTCGTCAAAAATAATCGAATTTACGAATGAGAATTTCAATATTAATATAGAAATTATCAACATTCTAAGATTTTCAAAAGTAATTGCAAAATGCTCCTAATATGGATTTTTTATTAATATCAATCCCATGAATAAAATTAAATTATGACCCTTAGTCATCCAATTTTGTCGAATAATAAAATGTAATATACGTATATAATGTCGAGTTCAATCCTATTAACTATCGTCATGGATGATCATCAATGTATAAATCGTATTTATAAAATAGTGTTAAGGATCATTGCTTCCCATCCTAATCTAACCAACACATCGTATGATATTTAATACCATAACAATTTCGACCATTGAACAAAACTGCTCGCTTGGTAATAGATTTCACTAGTCGTAAACTGAATTCGATTGTATTGTGATACGATTTTAAGACGTGTAGAATATAATTTTATTTGGACTTTCAACAGTTATACAGTGTCAGTCATTAACAAAATGTATACCACATTTGAACTCGACCTAATTCCAACTTTGCGGATTATTTAAAATATATTAAAATCTACTTTTTGAAATGTTTAGTGGCCCTGAAAAGAGCCGTTTTGTTATTCGAGCGTTTGATGTTGATTCATCTTATCAATCCAATGCTTAACCTCCGAAACCGTACAGAGTACGTCCTTGACGTTTTAAGGCGTAGACAACGTCCATGGCGGTCACCGTCTTCCTCTTTGCGTGTTCGGTATAGGTGACGGCGTCACGGATTACGTTTTCCAAGAACACCTTCAACACACCACGGGTTTCTTCGTAGATCAGACCAGAAATACGTTTGACACCTCCACGACGAGCTAATCGACGAATAGCGGGCTTGGTAATTCCCTGGATGTTGTCACGGAGCACCTTACGATGACGTTTCGCGCCACCTTTTCCCAATCCTTTTCCTCCTTTGCCTCGTCCAGTCATGTTTGCTGATTATTGGTTTATTCCGTTGCTAACGTGTTGAACAAGTAATCGACGAATGATACCAAACCAGAGGAGCGTACAGTATTTATATCTTTCGGCCGTCCCGAAGGGGCGCGGTCACTCACCTTTCGCCCAATGAAAACTGTACCCTGCCTTGTGGTTTGGTATAAATAGGAGTGCAATTCAACGGTAATCCCCACATTTAACCGTTAACAGGATTGTTGTGAAGTCGTTTGATATCCACATCTAGTGTCCGCAATGGCTCGTACCAAGCAAACAGCCCGTAAGTCGACCGGAGGAAAGGCTCCAAGGAAGCAGTTGGCCACCAAAGCCGCTCGTAAGAGCGCACCAGCCACCGGTGGAGTGAAGAAGCCACATCGTTACCGTCCGGGAACAGTTGCCCTCCGTGAGATCCGTCGTTACCAGAAGAGTACGGAATTGTTGATCCGCAAGTTGCCCTTCCAACGTCTGGTCCGTGAGATCGCCCAGGATTTCAAGACCGATCTACGTTTCCAGAGCTCTGCCGTCATGGCATTGCAGGAGGCTAGCGAAGCGTACTTGGTCGGTCTTTTCGAAGACACCAATTTGTGCGCTATCCACGCCAAACGAGTGACCATTATGCCGAAAGACATTCAGTTGGCTCGTCGTATCCGTGGTGAACGTGCTTAAGAGATTTACTATTCTTGTTTTTAAAAAGGCCCTTTTCAGGGCCATCAAAACCAAATATCGTTAGTAACTTTTATGAAACAACTGAAGATTAAAAATATATTTAGAGCTTGGATTCGTTTATAACTAATAATGGCTTATCGTTCATTAAGGTGAACTAGTTCAGTCGTTCACCATTCATTGGCAAATCGATCGTTCGTTAGTCGAATTTTAAACATGACCGGCGACCGCCGCTATAGCATTTATTTTTACAATCAGCGATAACGCACCTTGTGTATTTGTGTGTGTGATTTATGTGTATCTGTGTAAATTTTAGTAGGTATTGTATTCATACTCCTACACCAATAAATTATAAAGTGGACCATCGTGCCTTTTGTATACCTGGTGGCTGGTTTAATGCGTACAAACATAAAATGTTCCACAATTTGATTATAAATATAAAATATGTATTATGAATAATTTTTATTATATAATATATCTATATTATATTATATTTAGGTGGAAATAAATAAAGGGCCTAGATGGGAGGGTAATTGTTCCGTGTAAGAGTTTTTTAAGGGTGGTATTTTAGTACACATCATTAACTACACCCAGATGTCCTTACATTTTTATTATTAGGTAATAGGCATATAATTTTTGGTGGTCTTAAAGAAATAAATGGATTAAGTTTTAGTCACATAAGACATAAAAGCATGCAAAAAAAAAAAAAAAAAAATGTTGGACGTCACCGCCGATTTTTCCATTTTCATATCGTTTGTTCGTTGTTATCATTCTTAGTGAACGAGAACGAACAAGATTATTTACATTTTTGTCGCTTTCGATAAAATGAACGAAAATGAACGGTGAACGATTTAAAAGTGAACGTTCACTAGTTCACTACTAGTTCTAATCGTTCACTTGGGTAATATTATGATAAATTGATAACATGGCGTAGTACGATAGAACGTCTACAGCATAAACGGCACAAAAAAAAAAAATCTTACGGTGTGTGTGTGTGGTACAACAGACCTGACGCGAGCAAAAAATACAAAATGAACCGTGAACGAGTAGTTCATCAAAGTGAACTAGTACGAAACCGGTCACTTGGGTGAATAGTTCAATTGACCTAGTTCGTTCATAAACGACACATCTCTAATAATGGGCATAATCGAATTATTGATTAGTAATCCATAGAATATTATGATAATCGAATTGTCACTCGAAATTTTCAATATAACAGTACTTATAAATTTAAAAATTGCAACAATTTTTATTACTTCAACAAACTTAAATGGCTATTTAAAAAAATTATGTAATCTAAGTTATTAGTAGTTAATCTGCTTCGACGGTCGTTAGTTATTTTCCCCGTTTTTGAAAATACTCGTCCGAAGGAACTGATGTAGCCGTTAAACCTTGGATCCAAAAATACTGCTTTCGCAACAATCTTATACTTTTCTAAATTCCCCAATCGCCGACTGACTACATCTATTAATATATTTTTAAATGCTTCACCTATAGTTGTTTCTATTTGTACATTTTTTATAATATGTCGTAAGCCTCTAACGGTATAATAGAAGAAATAGTTACATCATTTTCTCCCGATAACTCAGCACTCATAATCTCAAACGGTTTTAAAATATGAATGCAATCTAATATTATCTTTTATTCAAACGCATTTAAATAATTAGGTGCTCGAGGAAGAGATGATATGATAGCAGTTAGTGAACGGTGTCGATTATTAACGCGTGCAAGTGAATACAGAATGAAAGAATATTTAAAAGGATATTAAAATAATTATAATTTATAACGTTTCAGTTCATTATAATGCAGTATAATATGAAAACACATTTTCATATTTAAGAAATGATACTGTACTCAGGAATTGTATTTTGTATTGGGAAAGCGTTGTCTGTAATAATTATAAATACCAAGTAATGACTAATATTATTTATTCAATTGTTTACGGTGTTCGGAGTAAATAATGTTTACCAATTTATTTATTGTATTTAAAATATTTCATATAACATTTTAGATCAACAGTGATAAGCCATTTCAATATGGTGGACAATATTGTTGGGCGGCCGTAAGTAGGGTAAAGTATACAGTTATTGGCGCCTTAAGGTAAGCGTCCATATGTCCGCATCGTACGTATCGGGCGGATCGTATGAAACGGATTTTAGAATTCTTTGTATAAAAACGTATACAGGCGCGTCGCACGCATCGGCCTATCGGTAATGCCGACAAGATTTATCGAAGGGGCAACTTTTCCGACTGGTGCGTATGACGTCACACCGATTACGCAAACAAAAATCCGATTGTTGCATCAAAAACCGATTTCCGGATAGGAAATCCGATTGCTGCTGATACAGTGGACGCACTACCACAAATTGATCCGTTTCATACGATCCGCCCGATACGTACGATGCGTATATATGGACGCGTACCTTTAAGAAAAAATTGGATTTCAAAACATGTTATCATTAACTTTACAGTGTTTGATATCTTTGTGACCTCTTTGATTATCATCAAAATATTGTAATCTTTCATAATCTGTAATCAGAATTTAAATTTATTTCATATATAATATGTACATTATATTTGTTTTTAATACTTCTATCCATTTAAGACTTCTAATCCAGTTACTAAGTTGTTAATATTTTCACGTTGAGGACAAAATGTCATACATGTAGGACAAAATATTCTTTTTACTATAAGAACAATAAGATAACTATTTGCGCTGAACTTTTTGAGAATCACTTAAAGTCTGATAATACATTTTTTGAGGATCAAATGGAAGTTTATCATTACTTAAAACAAAAGGTTGAATGGGATGACTTTTTAAAAAAGCTAATTTGATTTCTACTGATTCATTACTAGCGGGTCTAATAAAAAATGGTAAGCTACTAGAAGTTAATGTAGATTCAGCTGATATTGAATTTGGTTCC
>JASXSY010000689.1:0-70425 GCA_034509805.1 Sipha maydis | reverse complement strand
GGTTTGTGTTGCTCTGCACTGTAATGGTTATTGAATACGAATAATGAAAATGTTTAAACATTTTGCCTCGATAATTCAACCATTATTGATCAGAATAGTCGGAGATGTATAATATATATATAATAATATGTAGACATAAATATTTATATATTATTTTATATATATATAAAATTATATATATATTATTTTATATATTATTTATTATTTATATATTATTGGCAATGTATGATACAAAAATACTCTATCAGAATAAATGCTATCGAATGCAGACCTTGCAAATTGTTTCGTGTATGTACTGTATTCCGTTTTACATTTAAACGTTTGTTCATTGACTGATTATCTAAATTTTTTGATCCATTTACCCAGCCATCTTGCATTGTAAAATGCGATTCTTTGTCGACCATACAAAGAACTCATCAGTGATTCACATTATATATTATATACATACGAATTGTATAATAATAATTCCAAGAAGTATCTAGGGCAAATGAAAGATTCGCACAGTTTTCATGGTACGACGACAACCTTGAATGCTAACATATATACTCGCTCCGTGACTGTTGTCCGCAACACACGTATCAGTTACATGCACGCATATTCATTTGTTTCTCAAGTCTTACCTAATCAAATTAATTGTGAATGGTGTCAAAAAAATCCGGATATCGGCCTGTGTATCCCACTTCCGTCATCGCCACGGAATTTCAGCATCTCAAGTCTAAATCATCCAAAAACTGGTAATTATAATTGCTATACTCGTACGTCTATACGGTATCTACTTAATTAATTGCCGTCCGCGCTCCCCGGCATCGCCGGCGGCAGCTATTTATCTAATCTAATCCAAGTCGCGATAACGACAGTACGCACAATGAACCGCAATAACAATGTTAATATAACTGATTCGAAAAATAAAACCTCAAATAGAAATAAAACAAACTCAGCGTCGTCCAGTCGTATACAGAGTGCATCAAGTGATGTGTTCGAAAATTCTGATATGGACATAGACGTAACCGTAAAAAAGTCTAGCAAAACCGGTAGGAATCTTTCTTCCTCTGTCGAACCTTCCACAAGCAAAATAGCTAAGACGACCCAAAAAAGTATATTTTCAACAACAAATAGGTACTCCTGCCTTGCTGCTGATGACAACCCAGAGATAACGTTCCCATCTCAGAATCTATCAAACGAAGTATCAGACGATGCTAGTGAACCCGTCAAACCTCCACCATCTCCACCACCTATTATGGTTCAAGGGTTACTTGACTTTGTTGCGCTTCGCAACGATTTTCTCAAACTGCTTGGTGCCGAAAATTTCTTATTCAAATCATCCACTAATGATTTAAAAATCCTCACTAAAAATTCCGACTCTTATAGAGCTGTGATAAAGTATTTAAATGCAAATAAAGCCGAATATCACACATACCAACAACGTGAAAACAAAGCTTTTCGTGTTGTTATACGTAATATTCATCCTTCTACCCCATTAAATGAGATTGGAATCGCCATTCAAGAAATTGGCTTCACAGTGCGTCAAGTTGCTAATGTCCGTCACAAAATTACAAAAACAAATTTGCCTCTCTTCTTTGTCGATCTGGAACCAGCTGAGATCAACAAAGATATATTCCACGTAACGTCCATTCTTCACACCAAAGTTCGTATCGAAGAGCCATATAAACGTAGGGAAGTAATACAATGCCAAAACTGCCAGAAATATGGCCACTCCAAAAGCTATTGCTCACACCCACCTCGCTGCGTCCGCTGCGCTGAACTTCACACATCTTCATCTTGCACCAAATCCATAGAGCAACCTCCAACGTGCGCTCTCTGTGGAGGAAGTCATCCGGCAAATTACCGCGGATGTACCGTTCACAAGGACCTACAGAAATTTCACAATAATTCCAAAGCTACAACTAAACAAAATGTTAATTTAAATAATAATGTAAATGGGGGTAAAACTGCTAGCGATGGAACACTCTCTGATCAACCTAATATCAATTTAAACAATACCAAGGAATTCCCAAGCCTTCCGACAAACGCTTCCCACCCACAAGATAGCAAAAACAAACCAAATTACTACAAAAAAAATCATTTCAATTCAAATATGTTTAATACTCAACCCGATAACAATCTAACCTCTCAATTTTCCTCATTCTTATCAGAATTAAAATTAGTGGTAAATCCTTTAATCCAACTTCTCACTACTGTTATAAACAAACTAGTCCTAAAAGATGATAAATAGACAATCGAACGTAAACTCCCTTAGAATTTTTCTTTGGAACGCAAATGGTCTTAAACGTCATGAACCTGAACTACTCAACCTATTCACAGAAAAACATATAGATATTGCACTTATCTCAGAAACTCACTGCACTTCAAACTCTAAAAATTTTTTCCCCGGGTACAACATTTATCGAACCGACCACCCTGATGGCTCTGCCCATGGGGGCTCGGCCATTATAATTTCAAAAAAAATACAATGCCAACCGTTACTTAATTACAAAACTAACACTATTCAAGCTACAAACATCTTAATTACTCTGAATCATATTCCCACAACTATATCCGCAGTCTATTGTCCTCCAAGGCCTGCAATATCATCTGAACATCTCTCCCAATTTCTGAACTCACTTGGCCGCTCATTTCTTATAGGCGGTGACTTCAATGCCAAACACTCGCAATGGGGCTGTCGGACCGATAACACTAGGGGTCGGTTGCTTC
This sequence comes from Sipha maydis, assembly GCA_034509805.1. Taxonomy (NCBI): domain Eukaryota; kingdom Metazoa; phylum Arthropoda; class Insecta; order Hemiptera; family Aphididae; genus Sipha; species Sipha maydis. The sequence goes on along the minus strand of JASXSY010000689.1, from coordinate 67,713 downwards.
AAAATATTATATTGAACACAAGAATTACATTCATATCTCCTCCGGGGCCTACTTACTGGCCTTCCCACCAAAACCGGCACCCCGATATTTTAGATTATTTTCTCACCACAATCCCAAGACACATTACTCATTCCATAAAAAATCTAGCAGATCCAGCATGTGACCACAGTCCAGTTCTTCTTAATCTGAATTGTGAGATTTACCACAATCCTCCCCGTCCTTCCTTAGCGAAAGGACCAGTCAATTGGAGTTCCTTTTCAAAAAATCTAGAAAATGACACTAATCTTAAAATCTCACTTAAATCAAACGACCAAATCGACGAAGCAGCGCAAAACCTAACCACCTCAATCCAAACCGCCGTTTTCAAAGCATCGTATGTCACAAATACACCTGACATTTCAAAACATAATATCCTTACTCCCCAAATCCAAAAATTAATAGTAAAAAAAAGAAGGGTCCGCTCGTTGTGGCAAAGATCCAACCTGCCTTCTGACAAACGACTATTAAATAATCTATCAAATTTAATCAAAAAACTCATAATAAAACATAAATCCAACTTTTTCCAAGAAAAATTTCAATCACTTAACTCTAATGACGGTTCTCTATGGAGAACTACCAAAAATATTCTCAAAATCAAAGAACAAGCTACACCGCTCAATGGTCCAAATGGAGAGCTAGCGATCTCTGACAAAGATAAAGCTGAACTTTTTGGAACCCATCTTTCAAATATATTTATGCCACATCCTAATGTTAATCCTGAATCTACTCACCTCGACAATATTGCCAGATTTATTGATAGTCCTTTACCAATGTCTCTCCCAGCAAAACACACATCCCCAAATGAAATCAAACACTTAATTAGCAAACTAAAGCCAAGGAAGTCACCCGGATACGACTTAATTACAAACAAAATATTACAACACTTACCCAATAAAACTTTATTACTTCTCACATTTATTTATAACTCCATGTTAAGACTCTCTCACTTCCCTCCAATCTGGAAATTTTCTATAGTAATACTTATACATAAACCTGGTAAACCCAAACACCTACCGTCATCCTATAGACCTATAAGTCTACTACCAGTTTTAGCTAAACTATTCGAGAAAATTATCATCAAAAGAATTAGACCACTCATTCATTCAAACAATATAATACCCCACACACAATTTGGCTTCAGGACATCTCACTCGACAATACATCAAATACACAGAATTACTGATAAAATTCAAACTTCATTCGAAAATAAAGAGTACTGCCCAGGAGTTTTTCTAGATGTGGCCCAAGCCTTTGATAGGGTTTGGCACGTCGGCCTCCTATACAAGTTAAAATTATTCCTCCCAGCTCCCTACTATCTAATAATCCAATCCTACCTCTATGATCGTACATTTGCAGTTCGGCAGGGCGACTCAATATCCTCCTACTTTCCAATCTCTGCCGGTGTTCCACAAGGAAGTGACTTATCACCCGATTTATTTAACATATATACATCAGATATTCCAAAAACAGCAAACACAACCATAGCAACTTATGCAGATGATACAGCTATACTCTCCTCCAATCCAGACCCTATTTTATCCTCAAACTATCTCCAAAATCACCTCAATTTAATAAACACCTGGGCAACCAAGTGGAAAATCCTAATAAATCCCGATAAATCTTTCCAAGTGCCATTTACACTGCGCAAACACAACCTACCCTCGCTCCAACTTCAAGGAGTCGAGATTCCTTCATCAAATCAGGTAAAATACTTAGGCATTTTACTAGACAAAAGATTGACATGGGGACCTCATCTTAAGTCCAAACGTAAAATTCTTAACTACCGCCTTCATCTACTCAGGCCGATTCTTAAATCCAAACTATCGATACACACAAAGTCCACATTGTACAAGTCTCTACTCAGGCCCATTTGGGCGTATGGTATGCAAATCTGGGGATGTGCCAAACCCTCCCAAGTCCGCACTATCCAAGCCTCCCAGTCCATCACTCTCCGGCTAATAGCCTCGGCCCCATGGTATGTAACAAATGAAACCCTACACAATGACTTAAGAATTCCAACAGTTGACCAACTAGCTAAATCATACTACAAAAGATTTCACTCCAAACTACAACACCATCCCAATCCTTTAGTCACTCACCTTGCATCACGTACTCTTCCTGACAACCCACCACGCCGACTTAAAAGAAATTGGTGCCGCGACCTATTAAATTAATGAATTAAATTAATGAACAAAAAAAAAATAAATTACTAGAGGGTACCATCGCTGGATGATTTCCCTCATCATGTGCCTCAAGTGTATTTTTATTATTTTATGTATATAGTGTTATATCATTTATCCATTTTACTTATTGTGTCATATTGTATACAGATTGTAAATTTTCTAAAAAAAAAAAAAAAAAAAAAAAAAAAAAAAAAAAAAAAAAAAAAACATATATACATATTGTATTCTAATGCATAGCATTGTCTTTTCTTAATTTTATTTATTTATTTTTGTTTCTTTTCTTTCTTTCGCATACTCACATATTATCCCGTAAAGTAATTAGTTGTACGTATTTTACATACTTGCGGAACGTATTACTATTGCATATATATATATTAACGGTATATGGGGAAGAGGGGGAGTTATGAATTGTTGGTGGTATTTCCACTATGAATAATTCTTATCTTGTTATTTTTTAACGGCTAATGAGAAAATAGTTATCAACCGGCGAAAATAGTTGAATTTGACTAAAATAGTAGTTATTAGTTATTTAATATAATCAATTGCACATACAAACGTAACACAAGATAATTATATATTCATATACATATATATATATATATATATATAAACATTATTTTCGATATCAACATATTAATATAAGAAATTTGACTTTAAACTATATTACTTTAGTAATATAGTCCAAAACTTACTTAAATTATATAATTATAACGAAATAAAAATGATGAATATTATTTTTATGAAAAATACTAGTATTTTAAAAATTATACAAAAAAGTAATATATTTTAAGTTTATACTTGAAAAAAAAACTCATAACACCTGTAGGTTCTGTTCCTATCGCATCTACTACTAAATTTGCGATACCTATTGTAATGTGGTACTAAGACTGACCTTCCATTGATCGTTTCTACCCTAACTTAAGTTACTTAAGTTACGAATTCGTACTAAAGTTCTAATAATTCTACTAACTTGTTTACACATACGCATAACAGTATAACATAATTGTTGGTTACGTAAAGTAGCACCAACAGTAGATCGTTGTGGGTGCACACGTTTTGATCACCGATTGTAATACCATAAAAATAGCGCTATAAAAAAATAGTATGAATAAGTTATAGTTAAAATAACAACAAACTGCCGAAATCGCGCTGTAAACAAATTAGGTATATAGACGCGTATTGTAGTGCGATAATAATCGAAATACCTACTACTACTACTACTACTAATAATAATAATAATAATAATAATAATGTAAACTAGTTATAAGCTTATTCATATTATATATATCATTTCCTTGCGTTGTGGCTGGTCGGCTAGCAAATATAATCCATATTGTTTCGGATTATCGGTTTGTCGGTCGGAAATCGAATAATTTTTAATTACACCGACGGCTGCAGTGAATGTTTCCGCGTGATCGGCCACAGGGTGCGTGTATCGTACACATGTGCACGGACGTGAACTCGCACGAAAATGTTTTCATAAGAAAATCGACTTGGATTTCAACATCGTGTCAGTCACGGCGGGCACCTGCTCGCGGTTGTGCAGTGCTCTTGGGTATAGTCACGCAACAATCCGAAACGCGCAAAAATATACACCGAGAAACAAAACATAATAATAATTTATGAACGAATATTACACTGTCCTCTATTATGTAGTATCCGAAAATGAAGTTGTTTTCGTCTCGTATCCCAACACGTATTCATACACATGTCGTCATTTGATTTTATTATCTTTTGCTTGTACACCGAGTATGAAAGTCGACCGTTTATTACTGTAATATAATGTCGACAATAAATTACTATCGAATTTGTAACTAAATACATTATTATCGTGCACGGTGTTGCGTTAGGATTTATTGATTTATTTTTATCTTACGCCGATACCACATAATATCTTGCGGACTCTGTGTCATCGGAATGGGTACATCTCTTAATACTACTGCTGCGGGTGCCCTAAAGGCGTGAATTCGTTAAATAAATAAAGCGATTTGACCGTCGAGACGAGATAATAAAATACGTTAGGTCATAATATTATAAATGGGTAACCGATATATGTGTAATAGTTATACGTATAATAGGCACGAGAAGTCGGGATTCGCGCGGCCGAAGAACGAAAATGCATAAATTCGCGATGGACGACGTGCGTCGTATAATATAGTGGGAACATGACTACGATGCGCGCGTTGAAGTCTCTCTCTCCCTTTCTATCTCTTTTTCTCTCTACATTGCTCTTCAAAAATAAGATTGGCGTTTAAAACGGTGTGCATGCACTGCAGAGTACCTAGCCTATTGTCGTTACATAAAACGTAGACAGGCTATCAATATATCGTTGTGGCGGGCGACTCAAATTGGACTTACCGACGTTATTTATCATCCTCGGTGTACCGGTACACATAAATATATTGTTATATATGCATTGGCATATTATACTCACTCTCATACAGCCGATCTTATCTCGATACATCCTTATACTCCCTTGCTATATTCTGTGTATATGTTTCTCGCGACGCATGGGTATACGAGAAGACATGTTCGCGTCATCATTGCAACAACCATCTCTACACTCTCGTGGGGGGAGGTGAGAAGAGGGCATAATTTTATGATCGTCTTCGATCGATATACGTATCGATGCACACGAATAGATCCCCGATGGTCGCGCTGCGAGCACTCGATAATTGCGGATTTCGAAAACAAACAGTTTTTTATTACACGCGTGTACAGTGTATTTTATTCATGTAGGCGCGTCCGAAATGTATACATCGCACACAAACGTGACACGTAGTGATGTGAAATTTGCCGTGCGCTTAAATCTTCTGAACAGATGTTTACGAATATACATGTATACACTTATTATCGTCCGTCCACGCTCTATGCACTATGCACAATCTGATACAATAACGACGATCGCGCCGATGCGCAATAATTTCACCGCGGTGGCGAGCATACTCGGCCTATAACCATACGTATATACGTTTTCAATGCTACTTTGCAGTGTCGTTATAGTATTGCATATTTACACTATAGAGTTTATTGAAAAAACCAATTGTATAGTCGGAATTGAATAATGGCAGGACCAGAATTTGACTGTACACAGCAAATGACGTGCAATATGTATATTATACTGTAATTGTTTAGATTTGAAATCATAGTTCGTTTATAGGAGTTTAAGAGTTATATCAACGTAACGCTTTATAATTATTTAAATAACATTTTTCAACGTTTTAATGTTATTATTATAATGGTTTTAACTTATCACAAACATGAAGAAGTAATCAAATAAAAAAAAATCGGTGAATATGTGTATAACCGTTAAGGAGTATGACCTCTTGATATTTCTTCTCTGCAAGGGAACTCATAAAAATCTGCTTTCCCTTTTTATACTCTAAAAAGCGATTAAAAATTGTTTACATTAAAAATGAACGAGCTGTTGTTAATTATATTAAACGCTTAAATCCATGGGAAATCATATCAGTAAACTTCAAAAATAGATACTTAAGTAAGCATTGTATGTTTTATGAACAAAAAAGTATAGTGAACTTCAGTTTATTTCACTGTACGCTGATTTTATTTAATATGGAGTATATAGAGTGTAAAAACCAGTGTGAATTTTGATGCTTATAAGTTTAATAACAGTCATAATGTAACTGTTTAGTTTGTTCCAGTCTCGCAAAATCTGGGTCTATGTTCTTGGAGTGTTATGTTATTGTTGGTTAAACGTTCTCTCGGAAGCTGAATCGCCGGGGGCCAAAGATTTTTTCTTAATATAGAGGCCCAACGTTGTAAGCCCAAATGAATCCGTGACTTACAAAGTTCATGATTTGCTCTTTTCGGGGTTTTGTCAACCGGTACTTCGGGATCGTGTCGTCGTTTAAAAGAAAAAAGAATGGTAAAATTAATGAGAACTCTCAGCTTTTAACTATAAAATGTTTATCGCAATGGAATAGCACACTAACTCCGCTATACTTACAACAGACTTATGAGCATCAATTGTCCAGTCGACGATCGCCTGTACATTGCGCATGTGTGCTGAGTTAGCATCATTATGCAGAATATACATGGGTGCGTAACATCAACACAACTAAGTTATTATGAAAAATCATAAAAATTGTTTTCTTAAACTAAATTAAAATTATTTTATCATGCCAAATAATAATAACAAGTTTTCCCAAAAATCGTAAAAATTAGTATAAAACCTCGTGGAAACAACTGTAAAAAAAATCTGTAAACAAAATACGTCTTTAGTCGACCATTAATGTTTACCAACAAACCTAGGACCGTTACATTTTTTAGTTTCTTTACAAAACAAAGCATTAAATTTTATGGTTTGTTGACAAAAATGTGGATAAACAATGTATCTAAATAATACAAATATAATAGAAAAAAATGTTCGTTTTATCTGGCCAAACTGTCGAGCACTTTCAATATGGCGGACTAAAATTTGGGCGGCCATGAGTTTCCATTCTGATTTAGTCTATTCTGTGGTTCGAGCGTAGTGAAAAAACTTGTTAATAGGTAGTTATTGAAGCTCACTCCAATTATGTTGTTTAAGGGCGCATTGTAAATTTTTTGCCGGAGGCCTGATCATGAGCCAGACTGACACTGGCCGTATTCACTTCGAAATTCCTATCTCCATGTTCTATTAATCTATTTTACATTAAATACTTTAAAACGCTGCGTATTTTACTGGACAATATTTTATTTTATTAACTACACACAAATAGGATATAGTAAAAACGGATAAACGACTGGTAATGTATTACAACGCATGATTTCGAAACTGAGCATGATAAGTAATCAGAAGTGAAACGATGGGTCATTTTATTTGCCATGCGCGATAGGTAATTATGGACGAGTATGATGTTATTATACGTGTTATGCTGTAATCCCACACGCACGCACCATACTGATAATGCAACACGAGTGGGCGGACAGAGTCGCTCGAAATATTTGGCCGCACTTATTACCTACCCGGGCTGCGTTACTAAAAATTACGTATTTATTAGTCGAGTCGATTCGCATCTTCGCAAGTTCGTCATTAAATTATAAAAATAAATATTACTTTTTAAATATTTGAATTAAATAAAGCGATATTTATTAAGTTATTATGAATTCAAAAATAATAATAATAATAATAATAATAATAATAATAATAATAATAATAATAATAATAATAATAATAATAATAATAATAATAATAATAATAATAATAATAATAACTCATGATCAAACGCAGGGGCGGATCCAGACATTTTTTACGGAGGGGGCGCAAAATAAATTGTTTACTTACGACTAACCTACCTGAATTGTAACATAATATGTAAAAGCAACAACAATTATGTTGGCCCATAGCCTTCAGGAATATATAAAATAAAAAATTGAATTAAAAAAATATTCTCAAGCAATTATTTTTAAGTAAAAAATTTACTAACCGTAGGTATAACATACCACCTAACCTAACCTAACCTAACCAACACACTAGTCAATACACAATAAATATAAAATAATATTATTTTATTTTTCGTAATTGTATATTACTCTATTTAGTAGTTGTATTGAACCACGAACATAATCGAAAAACCCAATATATTTTAAACCTATTTTAGGGATTTTGGGGGGTGGGCGTACGCCCCCTTGGATCCGCGTCTGATCAAACGTTTAGAATCAAAATACAGTTCAATGTATTTGTATATTTAGATGTATATTTTTTTAATTCAAGTTTGATAACACCTTATTGTATAAAAAAATTAATATGATTATTGTATTAAAACTATAAAAACTACCAAGAAAATGTACAAAATGTATTGAAAACTTTAATGCCCTAGATTAAACACGTAAAATTTTATTTATTTTATTTAGGCGAATGATCCATTATAACATATCGTTTGGGCGAATTTATAAATATCATTTGGACGAAATTTACACGGACCCCTAATTTACCTAATACATCGTTTAGGTGAGCTACAAATATATATTTGTAAAAATTTATATAGACTTATACGTTTTTCTTCTCATTTTTAAAGACTTAGGAATCTCAGTTAACTCTAACTGGTATGGTTAAACATGTATTATATTGTCATATAATTTATTGTATTATATTTATTATCTTAACTAAAATGTTTTTATAAGCATGGTATCTCATGCCCGTTTGTTTAATAATATTAAACAAATTAACAATAATTGATTATATTATAATCGATTATTGTTAATTTTGTGGTTTGATAATCTCCATGATTTTATATAGGTATAGTCTTGTTTTTCATTAGTATTTTTATGTAATATATTAATTTTTTGTTTGTTGATAAAATTAATTTTAAAATAAATGTCATACTTCAATATCTAATAAGATTAGATATGGGCAAAACATGTAAACCCATATATAATAAAATTGAAATAAAACAACGGTTTTGTCTCCGTCTTAGTAAAAATCTAACAAATTATCGTTCACTATCTGTAATTACCAATCAGCCGAAACTATATAATATTAATAATAACATAATAATATAATAATAATAATAATAATAATATAAAAATGATTGTATACGTATTTATGTTACTTCCCTATTATTCAATAATTTATAAATTTACTTAAACGATCGGTTAATTTCTCGCTTAAATGATATATGCTTTACTCAGGTAAATGTTGGGTTATTTTCTCAATTGAACGACGCCCCGTAAAACTAATGTTGTTTAAAATTGAATGCAAATCGTTAAAGAGGGGGTACTGACAATTTGGTTAGATATCGAGAATTTATTATTTCCGGAGAGCAAGTATTACTTTATCGAATTTTGCAAATACCGAAATAGTTTTATAATCTCCTTTGATACATTCAAAAAGTCGTAAAAATTGGCTTATTTTACTAAACGAACTTCAAGAATTTTGTATTTTAAATCTTATGATGAATGCAAATTTTCATTGTTGGCTGTTAAATATAACTACGTTTTAGTGTATATTATGAATCATAATTTATGACTATCTAATATTAAATTAATAATTGTAATCGGTATTTATTCTAATTAGGTTAAAGTTTTTATTAGTAAACTACATAATAATTAGAAAAATAATAAAAAAGCTATTAATATTTATAAAATGACGGTTATAAATAACACAGTTTTATTAAATAACGCATGTTAAATATATTACAACTGCAGTGGCAAGTTAACATCGTCGATTTCTTTGCTTCTTTGTACTGCACGTTGTATATTTACTGAAATTCACTAAATAATCATTGTTTACCTACTTATATTCTGTAAATATGCAACGATCATAAGACATATTAAAACTATTTTACCTAGTGTGACATATATTCAGTCCGATGTAATGTCGATGTTGAATTTTTTATTTTCATTCTTAAAAAATGATAATGAAAATATGCATTGTGGTTGATGTATTTAATAGAAAAAGGACGAACTCCTAGGTCGAATGAGATATCACGGTCGGGTGAAATATAGGGATGATCCAAGTCATATAAAGGCGAATCAACTTATATTTATAAAGATGCTTGATACAGTAGATGAATCAAATTTCTTAATAAATTATATTGAACTATTAATGTTCTAATTTTCGTGAAAAAATAGGTATCTTAAATTTTATTGATATTTTCGTGAAAAATCTAAGAAACATTTTAAATTAAATTTTCTGTAATAATTTTAGCAAAAATGGGTTTACGGTAAATTTTGACATTTTTTTTTTTTTTAATTTGTAATCAGTTTTTTGCCATAATTAAAATTAACTTTTAAGTATCTCGTAAAATAACCATGTTTAAAGTACCAAATGGACAACATATTCTATTGTTTACTTTTTATTTTGAAGAGTATCAGAAGAGTAATCGTCTGATCGAAATCGTGTACATGGTCACAAAATAAAAAAAAAACACATGGTGAAACCCTTTACATTCCTCGTTTCATATAAATTCCAGAACATGTAACTATTATTGTTTTTGGTAATTTATTCTAATGATAATATTTTGTTTGTGTTCGTATTATGAATGATAGTTACATATAACTATGTTTATCATTTTATAGATAAATAAAGACCACCAGATGGTACTATAAAGAATACACGCGAACATTAATCATATGTAAGCAGAGAGAGGGGAGAAATATGCTCCATGTTACCCGTCATTGGGCATTACTTGAATCTGCAATGAGATTCGTTCATTGTTCCATCTGCGTTTACGATGTCCAAGTCATTTCGAGACACCTGAATCCCGTCTACGAGATAAATCGTATCTAGAAAGGTCTATAGGGGGGGAGGAACGGGCTTATTATGTATATACACTTACATTCATCTCAGCGCGCACAATGCTTTGGGGTGGAAGAACTAACGGACACTTCGTGTGCTTACATACACAAACATTATTGCATATCAATTGTTAGTACCTGTATGCCTAAACTTTTAAGAATTCGTAATTGTATGTGTTCATATTTTTAAGATTCCGAGTAACACGAGAAATGTTTAAACTTCAGCATTAATATTTACCCATTATTTTGTGACGCGCTATTTTTTCAGCCCACACGATTTTGACCAGATGAAAGATATGTTCCAATACACAATCATAAAAAATTTACAACAGAAAATGTAATGCAGTTGATACTTTAAAGGTGGTCTTTTAACGAAATTCTAATAATTGCAAAAAAATTATGGCAAATTTTAAAAAATGGTAGAGCTTATCTATTTAGCTAAAAGTGAATTTTTATTTTCAACTCAAAAACTAATAATCGTTAAGAGATTTGAAATTTTCACTCAAAATAAAAGTTAGAACATTTAAAAGTTCAACCCATCTTAAGAAATTTGGTTTTTATATTGTACAAACCACCTTTCTAAGTATAAATAATTGTTCTACACGAACTCTATTAATCATAATTTTGAGACATGTTACATGCTTAAAATCCTTATATCTCATTCGACCGTCGAGTTACACTTGAACTAGAAGTTTTGACCTTTTTTTATTCATTGACCTTGTGAGGAAAATATGCTGGGACTTCTGTACTAAAGATATTACATAAAATATATAAATTTTACCATTTTAAATGTTATACTTGTATACTTGTATACTTACAACCCATTGATATCCTGTTAAATCCCGGGAAAAATGAATTTTTCATCGAATATTTTCAAGTAATTTCAATAGTAATATCGTTGTTTAATAACAGCTACAGTAAATTATATGGACGGTTCATTTCTCTTATCCTTGGAACTAAAATTAACTTCGTTAACACAGTTATAATAAAAGATGTATTTACATGGATCGATATATCGGGATTAAATGAACTTGCATTTCATAAATAAAAAATGTCCGTAGTTTCCGATCTACGTGTTTAGCTGCAGACCAGCGACACTTTGAATAGGAAAAACAAGAGGAGTGTTCGTTCAACTCAGACTTACGATGGAAAACTGTAGTTACTATTGACCAACGATATTACTGTTGGAATCACTTAAATATACCCGATAAGATCAAAACATCTCTTCCGGGATGTAACTCGGAAGCGATTAACATCTCCGCGTGTTTGCCTTTTTTCTTATCGCGCACGCCGCTCTCTTCGGTCTGACGTTAGGCTTACACGACGGTTCGGCCGTCTTTGCGCACCCGACGTCGCACTTGTCGTCGGCGACGGGTGGGTCGCAAGGCCCGTCCACGGGGCACTGCATTATTTGTTCGTCGTGCGATGGCTCCGGCGGGTCGCAGACCTTCGCGGTGGACATGGCCACCGCCGCTGTGGCCGGACACCCGTCGCGGTCGCCACAGTCGCCGCAGCCGGCATCCGCGCAGTTTGACTGCGCCCGCCATTCGGCCAGCGCGGTGATGCGACACACGATCGCGGATAACCGGTCCGCGCACCTCGCGACCAACAGGTCCCGGTTCGCCGAGCGCACGGCCGCGCAATCGCACTCGGCCGGCGGTCGGCCGCAGCGGCACGGTTCATCGTCCACGTCGTCCTGGTACTCGCACAGGCCCTTGCGCAACGGGCACCGGTTCTTGCCCGGCTCCGCCAACGTCTTGCACCGCATGCACGGGCAGCACTCCTGTGGGGGCTGTGGCCCGGGCACAGGGGCGGGCACGGGCGGAGGCCGGCGGAACACGCACCGGTTGGTGGCCGGCTCGGGGCCTCGGCAGCAGAAGAATACGCAGTCCGTCTTGGCCAGACTGTGGTCGACCAGCTTGGTGGGGCAGCCCGGCACGACCGGCGCGTCGCACGGCTCCTCGGGCAGCGTCTTCCGCGCGAAATACTCCGTGGCCAGCTCGCACGTGGCCACGCACGGCTGGTTGCCGCATTTCTTCCGAGGGTTGCACGGGACCGCGCAGTCCTGCATGACCGGCGGCACCTGGGACCGTCCCCTGGGCACTGGCTCGTCGCAGCCCGGATCTACGTCGCACTTCCGGCCCAGCATTTCGTTTACGTACACCACCAGCGTCCGTATGTACCGGAGCATGCGGTGCACTTTACACTCGCACTCGTCCACCGTTGGTTGGCAACTTTCCTGTTGTGCCATTGCAGTCACCGGAACGTCCGTGTCTAAAAATGTGAAATCTAAAAGGGTAGTGCACGCGTCGCGGACGTCTCTACGATTCGTGTGCGCCGGAGGATGGATTTAGAAGAATTTTGTACTTTTAAAACGCTCGTCTGCAAACGCCGGTTGGTTGTTTCGCGTTTTATTCGTTGTGTCCGGCCCGTTGACGCGGGTGCCGTGGAAACGGCCGCGCGCCATTAACTAACGTATGTTTCAGCCAGAATGCAAACAATATGATAAGTTTTCTCTGCCTGTATATGGTATCTAAATAAAAAACTATCAATTACGTCTGTATATTATTGCTGACGGAGTAAGGATAATCGTTTTGTAACCTTTTTTTAATCATGATACAAGTGTAAAAGCCCGTCGAGAACTAGGCGGGAACGAAAACCACGGTTACGTTAAAATCCTAATGGTGTAAAACAATCGGTTTGGGATACACTCGAGGGACGTTGTGCCTGAACGTTTTTCATTTCGTTTGTCGATCGGTTGCGAAACACCGCGCGTTGCCGAAAGAAAATCGCGTGCATTGATGGTGGTTCTGCAGTTATTTGCACATTTCCTATTTCACTGGCACGGGATTTGTGCGTCATATCATTTACGGAACGTGGATATAATTATCTGGTCGTGCGCGTGTGTTTTACATTGGTTGACCAACTTTTCAGTTACACAATCCGAAACGGTTCGGTTCGACGGCGGGCGGTGGCGTCGGGTCGTTTGACACTGATGTTCCGGTTCAGTTTGTCCGGAAGGAGTTTACACAAACACGTGGCCTTGGACGGAATTTGTTTTTCTCTCTCTCTCCCTCCCTCCCTCTCACGCTTTCCATCACTCTTCACCACTCTCCACCTCTCCGTCACGCTCTTTGCCCATTATTTACTATAATTATTGTTGTTGTTGCACTAATCAACTGGCGGGAAGGTCTTTTCGCTTTCCGACCGTACGCCGGCGAACTGGCAAACAGAGCGGAACCCCTGTAAAAAAATACACGCGACTCGTCGTCATCGGGGCCAATACGCGAAACACATGTACCACACGGATCGCCGTCCGACGGCCGACGAGTAAAACCGATATCGTGTCGGCGCACGACCGTCCGCACGAAGGCCTCTGCGATACTAAAGTTGAGCATCACAAGGCGGTAGCGGAATGACCGGAGGAGATTCGGCCGATACCAGTACGCGTATGATGTTGTTATCATTTTACGTCCGTCCGTCCGACGACAGCAGGTCGTGCGCAGCGATGCGAATGCATGTCCGGCGACGAAGTTTTGTTTTGCAAAATTAAAAACTGATCGCATGGCGCCGAGGCAGATCATTGGTTATTACTTTGTTGCGTTTCGAAAATGATTTATGAGCGCATCACGTACTTGGTACAAACCGTACGTTGCACCTATGACGTATCGGCCCGATATGGTGATGTGTTTTGTGAAACGCGTTATGCACGCGTTGCATTTTAACGTTTCGATGTAAATAATAACGCAACTAAGTTACGGAGCTGAACCTTGGTTCTTAACAGTCCTCGTCTCGAACTAAAATCGACTTTTTATATCTATACGAGAATCTTTGCAAGGTAACCAAAAAAAAAAAAAACAAAAAAAAACATATATAAGTACTTTGAATATTTTCTATTTGTTTGTGTTATTAAAAATGCCAAGAAATAAAAATGACAAGAAGATGCCAGAATGCCAATTTTTGTCGTAGAACAAATGCAGCTACAAACATGAGAAATAGAAGAGCGCAAAGAACAGACGAACAATGTCAATCCGATAATACGAATGTTCGTGTGAGTATGGCGCAATTGCGTAAATCTCAATCACAAGAGGCACGTGCACAACGGAATGAACAACGACAATTTGAACAAAGACAAGCGCGTCAATTCGTAGTTGACTCACGCAGAGCAAATGACTAACAACGCCAACAGATACATCGAGCATTTATATCTGATTCATTCCTGCGTCTAGCATTCCAGTATGAGCCCGATACTGAATATTATGCTCATTCAAAAGTAGTAATTGGTGCTATGGACAAGGAATGCCCGCAATGCCATGCTCTCAAATTCGAAAATGAGCCAGTCGGGATGTGTTGCGCGTCAGGAAAGGTGCAACTACCTGAAATTGAAACACCACCTGAACCATTGAACGGTTTACTTATAGGCACAGATCCAGATTCTAACGTGTTTCTGAAGACAATTAGAACATTCAATTCATGTTTTCAAATGACATCATTCGGAGCAACAGAAATAGTTCGAAATACTAATGCAAATGGTCAACAATACAATAGTTAAAAAGGGTTAAATTTGTTTGATTTTAGTACGTTAAGGTTAGGTTAGGATTATGTATTAATTGATTATATTAATCCACCGTATTATGCCAAACTTGGTATAACTTTGATACTTTATTAGAGTTAAATCATACATTTACGTACAAACAGCACTAGTTCCGCGATCTCCCGCAGGTAGATTGCCTACCTGATAATATACTGCTACTAATCAGAATTCTTATTCCGGGAAACAGAAAACTTAAGATAAATCTAGAACATAATCCACCGAATATTAAATAACGAATTGAACAAAGTTTGAGTCATGTAGAGTTGGCATATTTAACGAGCAACGAAATGCACGGGATCAGCTAGTATATATATATATATATATAAAAATGTAAAATACTAAAAAAAAAAACAGATACGATATTGTAGTATCGATTTGTCTTGAATATATTTAAAGTTTTCACACATACAGCGATGTATCAACGATCTAAAACAATTTGTGCAATATAACAAATTTGAACCAATTATTTTGTCGTGCGAAATAGTCTTTCAGTACCGAATTATTTTAATGTACGTATAAACATGCATTATTTAAATTGTTCATATGTAATACATATATAATAGGTACCTATGAAAAGTATTAACAATGCTCAATAGGTTTTGAATGTATGACGGACGACTATGTTTCGTTTTGTTTTGGTTACTTTTAACGCGTAATAATGCATCCGAAGTCAATAAGGTAATATTACAATTAATAATTTAATCAGATTATATTATTATTATTTGAAACAGAGCTTCTTAACCGGTGTGTTATTATTTATACTCGACTTTGTGGCCAAAGTGTCGCGGACGGTTAGAAAAACGCTTGAAACGATATACCACAGTGTCCAACACACCGAGCGAGTGAACTGCACAGAAATAATAAACAGTATGTACTGTACCAAAACCAATAGTGACCTGTTCTATGACACGAGATGTCGCCGCTGTCTCAAAACAATAATCGCATCCGAGCGATGAAATGTAAAATACAATAAAATACGCATTAAAACACATGCTGCTTGTCTTATACAACGACCAAACATGTATCGTTACTGTAAAGCCGCGGCTAGTATATTATATTATTTAACCGTATATTATATTATTATTGTTCTGTTTTTCGTTTTTTCCTCGAATGTTATCAACTTTTTCATCGCTTTACAGTGTACACGCGCCCGTAAATTCCAGCTGCAGCAGGGCAGTTGACCGTTTTGCAGAACAATGGGATACGGTTAAGGTGATAACGAATTACCACTGCCGATGAACGATATTGGCAAGAAACAATATTTAGATACTAACAACGATACGGTTTACGCATATTATATTTTCTGCAGTTGAAACGGTATTGCAGTATTCACACGTTGCCGGCTACCAGCATAACGCTAAACTGATATACTGCAATAGCCTCGGATTAGACATGTACAGTGTTATTTATTTGACTACGTTTTATACAGCACGACAAAATAACGTGTAGTAATACACGTTGTAACGTCCGACCGCATACGATAAATGCGAAAAAAAAAACCCATCAAGCAGTGTAATAATTGTACAAATATTGTCGACGAGTATAATATTTAGATTGGCTGTTACAGGGTGGTTGAGATCCGGATCATCCGTAGTATTGACTGCTGCGAAAATCTTATGTGGCACAATAATAGTTGTTTTTTGGTATACGAAAAATATTAACCGTCATACAATATACTCGACAATACGTGTTTTGTAAGACGAGTTCACATGACCTCGTGTGCATGTATTTGAGACTCACGATATTGTGTGTTCGCAACAATTAATTGGGCATCAATTTATCCAAGCATGTATTATAATTATTTTTAATCAATTACTTGATTACACTTGACAATTGAAATCGTCAATATCAACCAAATATACATATATAATATGGTTACAGTCTTTAAAATTTAACGATTTTTGAGTCATAAACATTTAAACCGATATTCTATAGAAATTAAAATACGTTTATTGCTCGAAACGAACCTATACAAGAGTTTCTATAGTTATATTTGTGCCATAGTACGTTGTTTGGAGCAAATGCAAATGAAAAAAAAAAAAAAACAGTTAAAATTAACATTTTTTTACTCATTTGTTACTCGCTTTTAAACAAACGAGAGTCGACCTGAAGCTTACCAATAATTGAACAATTTGTAGCTGGTCGAGTTCCAAAAACTTTTCCTAGGTATTCCTTACTTCTTTACTCGGTAAATTCACATTAATAGAGAATTATAATTAAAATACGTGTTCGGAGCAGGGTTTCAAAAATCTGACTTATAGGTAGTTACGAAAACCGTCAGCATGAATTTTATTGCAATATTACACTTGTTGAGTACAGGAAGTAGTTTGACGTCATTGTAGCACCCGTTCTAGAGATTATTTTAAATCTTGACGCGTCGGCCTCCCTCAATTATTCCTAAAAATTAAATGCATTTGATGTTGCATTATTGCATTCAAGACTTAACCGACATATACATACGTATATGGTTGTGTGTGTCCAGATTAACGTGATACCGTTGTAATTGAATTATCGGCGGACATGTCAATTTTCGATGCCGCGAAGGTCAATCCATTTGTCAAAAAGAGACAACCGGTTCGCGACGGTTGGAGGGAAAGGGTGACACACGGGTGGTTTGAAATAATTAGCCGTTTCACAACGTTGTGTTCGTCGTCGTATAACACATTTACCGTGCGGTACAGGTCGTCGTGGTCGTCGGAAACGCCACCGCGAGCGGTAAGGATATTAATTAATTAGACAATTTGATCTGGCACGGGTATGTTAATTCGACGATTTTGTTTCGGTTACGAAATCGATACACAACGCACATATATACATCAGTGTGTGTGTGTGTGTGTTGTTTTGTTTCGGTTCACAGTGGGAAAAAATAAAACCGTTTCAAGGTCGTCGCCAGTGTGCAACTCGCGCACCGGACCGTTTCGCTCTAGTAATCCGCTCAGGTCCCGTGCGCGCGCTCTCCGCCGCGGCGGAAAGCGAAAGGTTAGGGAACACATTATAATAATATTACTATGTGCCTGTACCAAATGCACGTGCTTACCTATATGTAGGTATTAATGTGATATAATAAACCGTCCGGCGGACACAATGCCGGCAAGTATTATACAGATGCGCGAATTGTAATAATAATAATAATAATAATAGACACATTAACCTTGGACAGCGCCCGTTTTCCGGAGCTCGCGATTTTAACATAACCCGGAGGCAGCGGTTACGTAGTCGCTCTTCTATCTCGCGGCTGTTATTATTATATTGCTATTATGAACATGTATACAAGGTGATACTATAACCATACTCGTGAGCTTTGATGTATTTGTTCAAATAGTGTTCGGAAATCTTCCATGCACCGCGATTAAGGTTTGTGCAAAACAATTTCGTACATTTTTTAATCTATTTGACATAGATTACGTCACAAGTGGTTAGAACACAATTCAATATGTAAAACTGGTGATTGAACAATCTCATTGTATTAAAAGTGAAGAGAGCATGCTTAAAAAATCACCTAGTACGTAATTTGATGTCGCGATTAGTGTATTATTCAATTCGTGTTTCCATACACTTGTATGGAAACACGAATTGAATAATACTTTTAGATCAGAAATTAATATTAAACAAATAAAAAGGTTATTTATTTTGCTCAACTTAAATTAAATATATTGTTTCATATTAATGTTATGTATAACTCTTATTATAGAAACAACAATTTATTTTAAAAGGATTGGTGTCATCATAAATCAAGTTAAGAAGTACTATTTTTGTCATACTATAAAAAAAACTGAAATTTTTTTTTACAAAAACAGTTTATTCAAGAATTATTAGAATATTTATCTATTAACGATTGTGATATTATAAAAATTAATTCAACTTGAATTTAATTAAAAATAACTCGTGTTATTTATTAAGCTTGAAGTTTAGACTTAATTAAGAAATCGAAGTCACATTAACGTGAACTTATCGCACTCGTTAATACCCCAGCATTTTCAACAACATTCCATCCATGTGTTAGTTATTATACATTTATACAATAGAAGCTTACGGTTTTCGGATTATCAACATCTTATCTACGCGCGAGATTATTAAGAATACTACGTAGTCGTGGTGTAGGTGCACAATACTGCACGATCTACCTAGGACAATAGTAATTAATGTGCAGCTCGCGATGTGTTGGACGCGTGTAATCGTCGTATTGTACTGTATTGTTTGCAATATCGGTTTTTACTCGGAAAACGGTCCGTTTACGACGATAGAAGGCTGTGCGCATAAACGTCGATATTTTTTTAAGACGTGCGCGACCTTGCCCGAGCCACGGGTGCACGCTCGAGATGATGAAGGCGAAAACGTTTGACTATTAAAATAAAAAAAACAAATAATGACACCATAAAAAAATCTAAGACGTTAAACATTATACGTAACACAAACACACACACAAACATACCAACTATATACGACGTAGAAGCGAAATACGCTTATGTGTGTGTGTGTGTGTGTGTGTGTGTGTGTGTGAGTGTACCCGCGTGCGCTCGTGTAGTGCACAGACATTAATAAATATATTTATTTTGTCTTCGTTTTGTCTTTGACTGGTCCAAATGATATTACATACACACATACCTGTATGTATATATATGCACTGCACTGTGTTTGCCCAAAACTCAATGCTCTCTATAAATACATGCACTCGACAGCTTTGATGATGATGATGATGATGATGCATGCCCTTGACTCTGACATGGCAATTATCGAAATATCGTGTTAACGCTAATGGATAGTGCGAGTTTTTTACTCTTCCCTCTGCCCAGCTACGCTCTATATGTGTACACAACGACGCTCGTATATGTGTGTATTTATATATATATACATTTATATAATTGTGTATATAAGTTATGTATGCATAGAGAGGTGTACACCGAAAGAGGTGATACTACTCGTGGTTGTTCCTAGGTTTCGCCCGAAAGCGTTTTTATTTTCTCTTTTTATCTCTCTCCCTCTCTCTTTCTCTCTCAGCATAATCAAAAAACGGTTATCCATCCGAATTTCTTATTTCATGCAAATTTCATTGTGACGTATCACCGCGGGTGATCGAACGCTGTTGATACATTTACGCAGCGCATACCGTAAACGACTGACATGTTGCATTACAAATGGTGCATAAAAGTTTCTGAACTTCCTGCAGTTTTACCTTGTTGGTGACGGACAGTGATTTTATGTGGTTTTATAAAACTAATCTTTTTTCTGTTCGCGTTTTTTAAACAACTGATTGAACCAGACTCGAAATGGTCGTAGCTATCGTCATAGCGCACCTGCCCGTCAAAATGCATCCATCGATTTACTTGTGTCGTTTTGACTTGTTGAATATTGTGTAGTGTGCGATTTGCATTACACAACCTTTTTACTTCTGCATTTTTTTTCTTTCTGTCAGATATTAATTTTGAATTTCAAATTCTAAATGCAAACATTAATTTTATTAAATACGTGGACACACATAATAGTGTTCAAGAGGAAAAGAGTAATACGCCAACATTTTGCAGTGAGCGGGGGATAACTTCTTCAGGATTGCTAGCCAACACTTGAATACCAGAGATTCACGATTTTTCACAACGCAATTGTGATAAATTTATGTACAAAAATTGTAAATGCTTCGTGTCAACGCGGAAGTTTACCTATTCGTTCGTGGTTTGTGCTTAATAACTGTATGTGCACCGCAACGATGCATTATAATTTATAGTAATATGTGAAAGTCAAAAAAGTCATCCACGTCGTCTCTATGTATACATTTTGGAACGTTTTTATTTTTTTCTGTTTAAATTCTTATGACCGTCGTTAGGTACTACCTATATATTATGCGTCCACCTATATGTGTATGCGTACACTTTAATCGCGCTTATGCCGTAAAAACCGGTCCCGGGCAATTTGTATACAGATGCTTCCACCTTGAATGACGCTCGCGTGATTCGCAATTCGATTAATCATTTTTATAGTGCGCGATTTTAATAGTAGATAAATAGGCAATAATATAATATCGTAAGATGTTATAGGTATAAGGTATATACTCAGTGAGCCGGAGGTCGGACGGTGTGCGCTTTCACAAAAATAAAACGAACAGAATAAATAACAAACGTATATACGCACGCACGCACGCACAATACACGTGTTGTATATGTGTATATATCTATTATAGGATATCGTGCGTCGGACAAGTGCGTAGCGTACGTGTAATAATACATACAATGACACGTCACTGGTCATCTCGTCTCATCGATCGTTGTTCCGTCTGAAAATAGTAACCACGAGACGGCTGTAGCTGTGCGCTAAAATATTGCTATCCGAACGAGTCGTGTTATACATACGAGTGCTACTCGAACGAAACCGGCCAATTCGCACTGTAAAACTCTGATGCGATCCTGCAAAATCCGCTGTCCAGCGTTATCGATCCGGATCACGTTCCTATATACTATTATTACACGCGCGAAAACACTCGAAGACCAGCCTTATAATTACTGCTCGACATGAATATTATCAAACGGTTATTGCATTTCGACGGTGTGTTACGATATTCCCATAAACTCTCCTCTATTTCTTTATATGCATTTATTTTCAAACGTACACAACCCACAGCACCGTTCACGGAGGTGTGCTCTGGATCAACGGTTAGGAAATCAAATACAAGCATATGGTCTTGGAAATTGTTTCCCAAACAACTATTAAAGATAGCGTTTTAGGTACAGTAATTACATTTTAATGTGTTTGAGCCTAAATCTTATTTTTCATTACTGTTAGGATTTATGCAAATATAAATGAACGCTTTTTCATAGATTTCAATAATAATTGATTAACACATTGATTAACACATTGATTAATTTGATTGATTTAATTCTTTCGTGTGACCTAGGGTCTTAAAACTTTTTACTATACAGTTAAAACGTTGCAGACACCATGCGTTGTATATCGACCGCCGAAAACAGTCCAAACGGTTCGGGACAAACAAATCTAAAATAATGATTCGGTAATAAAAATGTTAAGTATACTTATATAATATGATGTAAATATTAATTTAATTAAAATATTGTTATATGGGTAGTAAATTATTCTTTCCTTCTATACTGTTGCGTTTGATCATCTGTAATATTTTAATTTTGTAATATACGTTGTAATTGTTTTATAAGGATTTGATAATTTAACAAAATAATTATGACTGCGATTTCTCAAACTGCTTCAAAGCTCTAGGATAATGTACCGGTGATAGACATAAACGATCACCTTGAGAAGTAAAAAAAGCATCTATAATAACTAGTATCAACGTCGATATTTAAAAACGAACTTTATGTGTCCAAATGTTCCGATCATTTGGTAATCAATAATTGTAATATATCTTATTGATCAAATTACAAAGTAACAATAAAATAAAATCACAAGGAAACTCTTTTAATCGTGAGTGCATCACATCCTCCAAACTATAAACTGTGCAAAACAAACTATCGCGGTGAAATAAGTCAAATAGAGCAACTAAAAGTTCATCAGACTGTAATCACATGTATTTTGCAACACGTCCAGCATTAATAAATATTCAGCTAGTTACAGTTGAGTTGGTAAAATTTTATATTTCAAACGGTTTACGTTCAATTAAAAATGTAATATTTTAAGTTTTAATGTAATACTAGTGATATAATGTAATTTCATTTTAGCAAAAACGATGTATAATATCATACATTAATTATAATTTGGCGCTTATTATGATATATAGGCATAAACCTATAAGTATGTGTAGATAATCAGTAATTACTTACACGATTTATGTACTTCGAACGAGGCAAAAACTAGTTCAATTTCGTACTCCAAAAACGTAAATCAAAACGTTGCGTAATGAATGTATATAATACATGTGTACTACACATACAAACGAAACGCGTTTATCAAAAAATATATTGCAGATGCTCATAAATAAACATGTCTTCTCTTCGTCACTTCCAATAGCCAGTAACCCCCCCCCCCCCCCCACTCTTGATCTGGATATTAGTTAGGTTTTCATCGTGAAATATTTTATTTTTCACTTTTTAACGCAAACGTTTCGTCTATGTACGGATTTGTTTTCGCTGCAGCAAAGCAATCGATACGAATATAATACTTATAATATAATACTTAAACGTATAAATGCACGCAAGTGTATACGCGCGCTGAAATAACGAGTTAATTACGAGGTAATAGTACACGAAATAATTTTAATAACACGGTTCAGTCAACGCTGTGTACGCGTTTCACGTGATTTTTTATGCGTAATACGTGTTATTAAAAGGATATGGAAATCCGCGACTGCATATTTATATATATATGTTTACAAATAGGTATACGAACCTACTCCAAATAAATTTCTTTTAGTTAAAATATATTAACCTTGTTCGGATTTTCTCAAGCCTAACTGCAACGACCGTGTTTCCCCCGCATAATATAATATATATAGAATATACGTTTGCAAGCGATATTGCGCATAGAACACATCCAAGTGTGACAATAATATTGCAACGGACGTGTTCGTTTAACTTGTACACAATGATATAATTACGTCTATACACGCTACAATCTTGCAGAGTGTAACGCGATGTAGATTCAGTAAATGTATAGTTAAACACTAATTTTGGCAGGAAAAATATTATGAATCCATATATATATATATATTATATTATATTAGTCATCAGGACCAAGCAACATTTTATTTAACTGTTTGATTGGATCTGACGTTTATGTGTACATCGCAAACGAAATATATTCATAATATAATTAATCTAATCGATGTTCAACGTTAAATTAATTGTTCGTCAATCGATGAGACGGAATACGAAAGATTTTCAAATAAATTTGAGTACATTGTGAAGACTAATTTTAAAATTTTAAAATCACGGCAATCGAAATACTCAATTTATCTTACGTAAATAATACAAGAACGTATGTGAAAGCCGAACTCCAATAAATAAATTATGAATATTTTTATCATTAAAATTGTATGAATAATATTTTTTCAGAGCCCCGCTCCTTCATTATAAATTTACAATATACTAATATACTAAGAGTCGTGGAAAAGTAAACATTTGAATGTTTTGCAGAAAATCATTGCAAATTAACATTTCGCAAAACGATTTAAGAAGTCACACTCTGTATACAAATCCACGCATACACACACACGTACAATTGTGACGCGTTGTAAAATGTATTTCTTCTTATTAACTTAAAGGTTAAGAGACATTAAGCGATTTATATTGACGCTGAAGCGATAATTCATTCCGAAGAAAAGTGTACGTTTTAGGAAAACTTGTATATACGATTATATTATATACTATAACGTAAGTACGAGTTTCGGTTTATATATATATATATATATAAATTGACATATAACATTAATCGTTTGATTCGCGTTCGTCCGATGTGTAGGTTTGAATGATTTCTTGAATAGAACAAATATTGTAATTTATCTGTTTAGCGTTCGAGACTTGATGGATTTTCTCAAACGACAATAACAACGAAATTCGATCTAACTAAATGACGATTTATAATGATAGGATTTGAGTTTTTGTTCGTTCTACACGATAATAATGAGACGTGGCCGAGTACAAATATGTTACGTACCGGTACGATGGCATGGATGTAGGTGAACGTAACTATTCTACGAGCGGACGACGTAGTCAAAAATAAAATCGTCCTAGGCAGTATGAACGCACATAATAATACGATATTAATTAGTGCTGGTGCTAGTGTCGTTAAATGAGCTCGATATCGCATTTTTCCAACGGCTGTAATAGTTGCAGTAGTACATTGAAAATACACGGGTCAATATTACGGCTGTTTTTATAATAAGTCGCTTATGCGGTCTAAACAAAATTGCCGCACCTGATAGAAAATCGTTTTATTTTCTCAACAATCGTTAGGAGAAAAAATTTGTATTATTATACTATGTATTTTAAAGGAACGTTGTAGCATACTTGAGAAATTATTTAATTCTTAATCATAATAAAATGTATATATTTAGTTGTTCGTTTAGAGACAAATTACGAATTTCAAACGAACCGTCCTTTATAGATGGCAAAACTATACTGAAAACTCATTTTGAATTTGTCATGAGACTTATTTCGTTTGAGATCGATTTCCTCACATTTCTGCTATGATTATTTTTGAGTTTGAAATCTCACAAAAAAAAAAAAGTAATAATAACTTATATTAATGCCATATTTTTGGTGAATAATAATGCGAATGAATACGAACCCGGATAACCTTAACGATTACCGTTAAATTGACCGAAACGACAGAAGTACAAAAAGTGTAAAATACCCTGAAACTGATACAACAGCTTTCTATATTCTACGTAAAGACATTTTAAGTTTTTTAAGTTAATCAATAAATCAAAAAGGTATTTGCATCGAGAAATAATGAACCATTTTAGTTCAAAGTGAACGTGATTTGAAATCTATTGAATTTGACTTATCATTTTAGATGAAGCAGAATGTGAGGTACATATTTAGATTAACGTGATGGATAGAAGGAGAAATGTTATAATTTTATATTGTAATTTTATATACCTTTCATTTGAATTCCATTCGATTCAAGCACATATTTTCACTATTTTGAAAACGATCTACGCACAAAAATCAACACACGAGAATCGGTGCGGACGTTTCATTTTATCCGCTAAAATCGTTAATATTAATGTAAAACAAAGTACACAATTTAACACATGTGTTTTGAAAATTATTCCGTGGGACAATAATGGAAAAAGTGATAAATTGTTTGTTTCCCGCATTAGGATCATCAACGGACTGACGGTTTCATTCGCATCGGTGCACATCTAAAAATACTGCCTAGTTACACGCGCATCACACGATTAATCGAAACCGTGCATAGCTCACTCATAGGCATGTGCATCCCTGTATTTCAGTGGGTGCCTACAAAATGTTTGGGCCCTATCTTAACAAAACGAGTTGGTATATTTAATGAATTATAATGTGTAAATAATTAAATAAACATAACTTGAATGTTTTATTTAATATTGTGGTACATAGTCTCAATGAATATATTTTCTTCAAATCTTGATATTTTGCTTGTGAAGCTTCATTTATTTGAAATTTATATATTCTATAGTCAACTGTAGCTGTATTATTATCGTATAAATATATAAATATAATATATATATATATATATTATCGTAAAAAGTTTTTGCATGAATATTTAGAACATTTAGTTTTAGTTTTTCTATAACAAAATATCATTTATATTTGACCGAATATTTTAGAATAAACTACATTTAATTTAAGGAACATCAGTTAAAATACGGGTCCCTTATTATTAGACTTACATTTTAGTGCCTCATTTACGAAATTTCGGTTGATGCATGGACACACCCAGCACACCCTTTGAGTTCACTTTTATTATTATATTCATTTTCAGTCGATTTATTGGTTGTGGTCGTTTTAAAACAATACTCGTACGGCAGTGTAACGTTATAATACAGTGCCTGATCGTTTTGATTTAAATGTACTGAAAACAGTACCTATTACACTTGATAAAATGTAGATTTTATTGACCGCTCGACGATATTTAATATTAAAACTAATCAAATTAAGCTACACACACACACACACACAGACACGTACATATATATATATATATATATATATATATATATATATATATATATATATATATATATATATACATGCGTACAAGTATAAAATGTCGTAAAAATCGGACCAAACCCAAGCCCACCCAACCCGTTTAATACATCAGCACATTTAGAAATGTCAGCCATTACGATAAAATTAGACGTATATAAAAATACTCTAGTCCCCGTTTACATATATGTATGAGAATACGTTATTTTTATTAAAAAAAGTAAATGGTATAATATTTACATAAACATCGTATTACATTATCGTTAAGAAATTAAAACTTTTTTTTTAATTTTATAGTGTATATACGTAATTAAATTTATATGTACCTATTATAACTTTTGTCATAAAAAAACAAAAACATTTATTAATGGGAATGTGAGATTAAAGCAGAGAATATAAAAACTATTTAGTACTTGTAATACATTTTATACGTAGTATAATAAAAATGGTTAATTAGTTTTAAATTTTGAAAGGATCTTTGAAGAATGTATAAATAATATAATGTATTTATATAAAACTATTATGATTTTATAATTGTCTTTATTTTACTTCTCAAACTGCATTAATCTATATAGCAAAAGTTCCGAAATAATGTTTACAGTATTTCATTAGATTTGAGTATGGTTCAAACAGGATTTTGTTTGTAACAAAGAAAAAAAAAAAGAAAAGAAAAACAGGCAAAACAATTATTTTATTAATTTTATAAATTTTTAAATTAATATATTACTCCTTATTACTCTTATGATAAACTATTTGGCATTCATAGATCCACCGCTAGTTTGGTTAGTCTGCTGGTTACTGTGGTAATTTATAGACGTAAATTTTTTCAACTTTCTCACTATAAACTTTTCAATATCAACGAAAAACTCATATAATAGTAATTACTGTTTTACCGACGGTCTATCACTATTAATATTATACAATATTATTTCCTCGGTTTAAGTTACATGTTACATCTTATGAACATTTTCACCATCTGAATACTTAGGCAACCACTATTGAGAATCATACCACAACAAGTGGCATATTGTAAGAATATGAAGTGAAAAACTATTACAGACATTTAGTTTGTCGTTCAATTATATAGATTTATAATTACATATGGTAATGAAAGCCAACAAATATTATGTTCTTATAATTTCTAACAAACTATAACCTATTTTTATTATAGTTTGAAAATTTAAGTGCAAAACTAAAGCCCTTAAGTCGTTATTTATATTTAGTTGTAAGAGTACCGGATGATTAGTTTTGGTACTTATAACGGCGTGTGAACATTTTAAGTTG
Organism: Sipha maydis; assembly: GCA_034509805.1. Lineage (NCBI taxonomy): Eukaryota > Metazoa > Arthropoda > Insecta > Hemiptera > Aphididae > Sipha > Sipha maydis. The sequence continues at coordinate 39,727 of JASXSY010000689.1, read as the reverse complement.
CGGTGAACTCGTTTGCGTTCATAAGCATATTAACTGGCTTGTTACATTTTATTCTTCTTCAATAATGATTAAACTCATCTGATTTTATGATTTCACAATTTCGACGAATACGACTTATAGACATTCGCAAAACCGTTACTTATGTACTCGTATATATATCATCGCTTTTTTATGCTATGTTAGTATTGCGGATTTAATTTAAACGGTCTTGGTATCAAAACGAAAGCTTACGACAGCTGTATACGTAGCTGATTCAAAAACGAAATCTGCAACATTGAGCAATGCGAAAGAACGTAAGTGAACCATGTCGATGTATTATATTGGTCACAATAATGGTGGATGTGTGCGGTTTGATTGAAAACCGAAAACTTGTAAAAGTGTCATGTAAACAGTTTAATGGAGCGCGCTTTAAACCGTTGAGTGTCCACTTATTTTTATATCAAAACACAATCTGCAAACCGTACCGACCTACATTACCTAATTGATCCGATTTCGATGGTAAATAAAAAGATTAAACAGAATGATTTCGAAACCAAATATTAATATTTAAACGACCAACGGCGACGTGGGCTATGAAAAAAAAATAAAAAAAAAAGTGTACAAAATTATAGTCTTGTCATCGAAGACTTCGTTAGACGTCGTTTAATATCCGCCAAGTCGAAAATTTATTTGCGTTTCGCTTCCCCCCTCCCCTCTTTCCCGGAACTCGCACACATGCGTCGGTTATGGGTTACAACTGTTATTATTATCATCATTATTATTACGTTTACAATAATTATCGCTGTATAAACGACGACGGCGACATTGTATTGTCAGAAAGTTAGTGGGTGCGTAGGACGAATGAAAAAATAAAATAAAATAATAGGATACCGGTAATTATGCGGAGCCGCCGAAAAGTCGGCATGGAATATTGGATAACGACAAGAAACGTGGTGACGGCAGCGGTGGCGGCCGTGGGATTGAACGACGATGACGTGCGGTGTGAAGTCTGTAAAACCAGTTCGGTGTTTATGATAATTATCGTTAGGTGTATACTGTTATTAAAAAATTAGGGCTTGATCGAGACTTCACCTACAATAATAATATGAATTATTATAATAGCTGTGAACAATGGACGGCGAGCGTTTAAGAACAGTATCATCGTGTTGTATACCAAAGATTAATCTATTAATTTAACATCATTTTTTTGTACCATGAATATGTAGTATCACGTACGTCTCAGTATGAATAAATATTCTCTATAGATATTCTTTATCTGTTAATATAGTCTACTAATATTTTATTTTTTTTTAGCTTTGATCCCCTACAAATTTAACGAATCTGTATTTTATGCCAAAATTCTCGAGTGTGATTTTCACACTCGAGCGTAATAATATAAATTCAGCGATGCGCGCACGCGAATTTAATCACACAGCATATGTTCATCATCGTCTTATTTCAACGTTTTTCATGTTCTGGAAAACAATGTTGCTTTATTTAAATTACTGACTGCAATATGAATTATTCATACCATGAGTGTGCAAAATACCGTTTCGGGAACTGTCGACCACGGAACTGCGTGCGTTATTCTCAACTCGTTGGTACGAGCTCGCAATCTTCTGAACAAGTCCTTATAACTCTGCGAGGCCGTAATCGAATCGTGCGTTTCAGTAGCTCGAATAGGCCTCGAACATATTAACGATTTCGCTTATTATAACCTCAATGACCTTGATCACAATCGATGATAATACTACGACGACAAACGTTCAGGAGCATCTTTGGAAGTGTCGTATTTGAATTGGCAATTTGACGGCAATGAAATGTAAATGGATGATTTCAAAACGAAAAAAACCACCAACAATACAATAGTGGTATCAATTTTACTTTACCGAATCCCTTTAGTACATATTTCCACTTAAATATAATAGTTTTTTCTTACTTTTCTTTCATACAGTTACTTAACAATAACAATAACAATAACATACCACATCAACTTCGAATTCCATTCAAATATCTAAATGTATTCACCACAATAAACGTAATCGGGTTAAAAAAATTCACCAGTACATTTCATTCCAATGAATTCTTATAGTTCTATATAAATGTATAACACTTAAGACGAAGTATTAATCTATTCGCATAATTATATGTACCTATACGAAAAATTGTTTTCTCATCGTTTAGAATTTTCAATCTTGCAATCGATATAACACAGCCTTTCTATGATTCTTCTCGATCGCTCTCTTTTATCACTGTACCTATATTCCTTACAGGTTCGTGAAAAATTGTTCATTCTCGACCGTCCTCTGAAAAATGTAAAAAATTCGAACGACGTTTCGACTGCATGGCGGAAAATCCAATCAAGTCTTTAACTGTGGGCCGTTTTATTCGAATAGTTCGCCGTTATACTCGAAAAATTTTGTATTACCTTCGACTGTGGTAGCGATCACACAAGTGATGGTTTCTTGTGGAATCGGAAATCTGTAAAATAGTGATCCCTCTGGTCGAAAAATCCACATTGCAACGGCACATGGCCGCTTCATTAATACGTGTAATGTATATAACTGTTGTCGTGTAGCATCGGATATTCGAGGCTTTTTACGGAGTTTCGACGAGAGAATAAAAAAATTAGAAAGAGAAAAAAATGAAGTAAAAAAAAAAAAAAACAGAATTAAAAATAAAAAATAAACCTACTATACACGGGAGTCGAAGAATCAATGCTATTATGAAACATGGACGACAGCCGTGGCGGCGGAGGTTGGGCCATCGCCGCACGTGTTTGCGGGGCATCAATTAATGTTTATAGCACCGGCTACGTATATAAAAATGGAAGAAAGTGAAAATGTGTCATCTCCAACTCGATCACGCGCCCCACATCGGTCGCTTTCGGAGGACGAGATGGCTTATAGATCTCGACCACCACCGCCGCCGCCGCCACGTATTACCAATTTTATTGTTGTCATTTTCGGAAGTCGACCTGAATTCGCGCAAAAGTGGATCTATAAAACACAGTGCGCACGCGGCATACGAATGCACGCGAGACTTGAACCCATAATAATACAGAAGAGAGAGGAGCCATGTCTCGATCACAGGATAAATACAATATAAATGTATATTGTAAATTCGTCTCAGTCGCGAAACAGTCGTCGTAACTGCCAGTGATTGAAAAGCGTCATCGTTCATTGTGCAGTTATCGTCTAGTCGACGAATCAGTTTTAATTATTTCATTTTTTTATTTTTACCGAATCCCTGCTCTTACAACTGCATAATATTTCGGTACCGATAGCCGCTACGAGGCTTATACATTCAAGGGAGGGGGATGACGGCTGAACATAGACTTTGGTCTAGAAAACGTAAGCTTGCATTGCAAGCGATGATCCAGTATTTCTAAAAATTTCTAAATATATATTTCTATGTATGTATATTTATAAATGCCGTAGGCCATATAGAAAATTATTGAACTACTTATAATTTTTCCAAACAAACTGCTGTTTTTCAGGTTCATTGCACACAGGCCTTTTAAGAACTACAATTATTTTATAATAATAAGTTATTATGAACATTTAGAAATATGCACTTTTTCTAAAACTGACAAAATATGCAAAAATATGCACTTTTAATTTTTTTATTTAAACTTGTCATTGTATAAAATGGATTTCTAGCTTGGTCTGCTATAAATTAAGAGCATACAGAAAAATATGCAACTCCTACAACTTCCGAGCCCATATGGTTAGTCATATAAAATAAAACTAGTAATACAATAGTCAAATGGTTATTAATAATAATTATTAATAATAACCATTTGACTATTGTATTACTAGTTTTATTTTATATGACTAACCATATGTAACATATAAACCGAACTATTATATAATATTATAGGTACATTATATTCTTTTTGCCTACAAATTATCTTTTATATTTTATATTATATTATAAGTATTATAATACTATATTATATATTATAATATATATATATATATATATATATATATATATATATATATATATGTATATTATATTTAAAATGTCAAATGGTTCACGATATGATTTTAAAATATTTATTTATTTTATATAGAGTAAACTCCATTTACAAAAAATAATCACAACAACTAAACGCATATTACATATCAGTGTACAAAATTAAAATATGGTAATAATTAAAATATAAATAATAATAAGAAAAAAATATATACACATAAATAATCCATATATTAGAATAACAATCAATTATTTTAATAAGTCTATTATTAAATTTAATTTAAAATGTATAACCTTATCGATAGAACCATAGAGAATTAAGAGGTATTTATTAATAATTTAAATAATTCGTAATTAAAAGTTAGTATTAATATTAGACAATGTTTATAAATTTGAAATAAAAATTAATTTAAAAGGAAAAAAGAAAAAAAGAAATTGAATATTTATTATAATATAAATATTATAATTATAAATATAATTATTAACATGAAATAATAATTCAGTTTATATATTACATATGGTTAGTAATATAAAATAAAACTGGTATTACAATAGTCAAATGGTTATTATCATAAAATTATTGTGGTTCTTAAAAGGCCTCACTGTATACAACTATAGTTAGTCTGTTAGCAATGAGCCTGAAAACAGTAGGCTGTTTGGAAAAATAATAAGTTGGCAAACAGACTAATAAACTACCCCATTTGCAAAAAGACTAATTTTCCATATGGTTTACGACATATATATATATATATATATATAATATATTATATTTGTGCCATATTTAAAATAAATTCCAATTCCTTCATGTAAATGTTAAAATATAATAGTTTTTGCTTTTATATGTTAAAAAAAAAAATAAAAATATTATTAAAGTTCTATTAAACTGTCTTGAAAATATGTATTAAATTAAATGTTAAGTTAAAATAAAAAATAAGAATTAAGATGAGTTCACAGCGGATCCTTCCCCTGCGCGCACGCCTATCATCTAAAGAATTATACAATATTACAGCCAGTTAACCAGTTAAACACTGTATACGTACTGTACCTATTTTGAGATCCGGTGAGGCTTGGTATAAGACTTCCTACTCTACCAAAATAATCAAAACCGTCTATATGAATAAACACGTTAAAAACAACGTGTTTAATTGCAGCCGTCTATAATAGTGATTGATAGTCGACTTGCTTAGGTAGAACTATGACTAATTACCGGATACCCGTCATATGTTCAAAACTAAATTAATGTAATGACCTAAGAATTTTTTCACTCCAAATCCTATCCAATTAATGTTACAAAAGAGTCCATAAAAAATACAAAAACCACAAAAATTCCTTTATCTCCAGTATATCCACCTTGATAATTGTTGGATATATAAGCCAAAGAGAAATTGGTCATATTAACGTAAAAAAATAAAAAAAACGGACAAACGTAAGTTACACTCGATGAAAAGACAAAATAGTGAGCAGCGCCCAACAGTCTACAGATATACATTTATGTGTAGTAAATGGCGCTTAGCAGATATATTATTTTATGATATACATTTAACATTACTCAGAGGTCATAACAAGGAGGTAATTATCATTGTCCTCTAAAATAATTTTTTTTTTTTTTAATTTAATAATATGGGTGGACATATTATGTATATCAAGTTATTACAAATATTTTTTTTTAAGATTAATTTATACAGAGTAAAATATAGAAAAAAATTGGCTACGAGAATTTGGTTCGAGATATTATTTTTATTTTACAGTCAAGTAGATAAAACATAATATGCTTACAAAAATATCCAGGTATACTTTGACATGCTATTTATCATAATCTTATATTCGAGTAAACAAAAATGTTATACATATTTCAAAGTTGCCACTAAAAGTGGCTTCCTCCAACACGTTTATCATAACGTTATATAATATTTTATTTTCTCTTGTAAATATTGAAAAATTGTACTTGTATAAAAGAAAATTACAAAAAAATAATCCAGATGTTGCTGCGTACGAGTGTTAACGTGAACTCGATTTGATCACAAAAGTTGAAGTAGAAAAGGTTGTTCGCAAAACCAACGGTCGTATATCTGAAATGTAAAATATTTCACATACAACAAGGAACTATAGTATCACAATACCTAATGATTTATTTAGGTATAAGAATATAATACTGGATGCTAATATTATTTAATGTTATTTTCAAATGTTTACGCAGTAAAAAAACTTTTGACGTTTTCCAAACTGTACACTACCCGGTCCTTGCATAACATTTTTCCTGTCGGAAACGCGGTGTTTAAGACATGGTCGGGCACGTTGATAATGCAATAAATCATAGTATTATTTGGATTTGATATTAACTAACAGACATTACACGACCACGCGAAAATATTATTATCGGCCCGTACCACGTTTTCTACGATTCCCCGTCGACAAGTCGTACCTAGGTTTTGTATTTTTCGAGAACAAAACGTGTTAAAACAATAGAAATGACAACAATAATCATTATTATCTTTTCCCGGTATTCGCTAACCGACTTTTAGTGATAAAATAAAAATATTCTAATATTCTTCGGAAATCTAGACTTTCGCCAATGTAAACGCAACGCTCTGCATATTTTATGTATACTCTGGTCGGTGGTAATCGCGGTAACGATAGTGGCTAGCGGGTATTACGCGTGTACAATAATTATTGTATACATATTGGAAGTCATCGCGAGTGTTTTTTCTTTCGTAATACCTTGGTGCAATCGCAACATTAACTACTTCAGCTTAAAAAAAACCTAAACGGATTATCTGGAATCACGCACGCGCATAGTACAATATTATGTCACCAACGCCGTCGGCGTTGTCTCCATAGTCTCCTTATTGCAGTGTAAGCGCATTGACGGCGAACAATAAAAACATTTTGTGGATTATTTAAAATGTTTAAGTCTATCCAGTAGAAACTTATTGATAAATCTTAGTAGACAAGAAGTGAACTTGATTGGAAAAAAACGGTTTTTGAAACGTAAATAGTACACAATATACAAATGTATTTTTATACCTACTTCAATAGCTAAGGTGTGTTACACTTGTATTTTTTTCAATTTACAAGTGCAGAAAAAAAAACAATTCATTTTTCAACTTCTACTCATAGATTCGTATAATTTTATATATATATATATTCTTGTCATCAGTTCATCAAATGTTTTGAAATAAATATTTTCGTCCAAATAGTATAGCAGCTATCGTCATAATATAGTATACTGTTGATCACGGTTTATGTCAAAGGTTCACAGATATAATGTCCAGTAGCCGTTCCCAAATGTTCAGGTGATTCGAAACTCGGCGGCGATGGCCAAAAGATGCGCAGCGCTAATAGGATACCTCACCTGCACGTGTTGTCTCCGTCTGACACACGTATAACACAACAAACTTGCGTCCAATAGTTCATTTGTAGTGAATGCAAGCCTTAACACTACAATAAACTGTCAGACTTTAAGAGCAGAATATTATTTGTATTTTGTTGTTCAGTTTTTTCCGATATTTTAATTTAAGCGAGTAAAAGCTTTTTCGATCGTAATATTTTACATACACGTAAGTTATGAGTCGTTACTCTCAAAAATTAAAATATCGGAAAAACCGACCAACAAAACACAGATAATATTCTTCCCTTAAAGTTTACATAGGTTTACATTAGGTCAGTTTACTCTAGTGTTAAAGCTAACCGAACTACGTTTGAATTACTGAATGCAAATTTGCCATGTTGTACGCGATGGAGACAACACATGCGGGTGTGGTGTCCTTTTAATGCTGTGCGGTTGCAGAACCCCTAAAATAAATAACCCCTATTAATCTTATATCAACAATGATATATTATTTCATAGGTCTTTACACTCACTATAATATTATGGACTAGTAACGTACATCAACCATATATTTTTATGACATTGATAAAAGTACGGTTTCCAACGCAGCACATTTCAAATGGAGTGGTCTACATGACACATTTCGTGGCGAATTGTTTGTTTCGTCTCAATTGCCGTTTACGCTTGAAAGTTAGGTATTTATTATTATTTACAATTATTTTGTTAATATAGGGAAAAAATGCAGGTATTTTGTAAACTTATAAAAATTAAATATTTCATCACAGATAAATAAAATATTTTAATTCGTTAAATTTATTTTTAAAATGTCCCGATGAGACATGAATAAAAATAATCTTTGGGATTTTCAATAACGACATTAACAGAAATTTACATTCAAAAATTAAACCAGAGTTAATAGAAATTTATATTTTACAAAATTTAACAATAACTCCCAGAGTTAAGATCTAGATTATCTATGTTTTAAAGGTAAATTAAAACTTCAAATTAGAAAAAGTGAAAAAAAGACATTCTAAATATTTCAGTACAAAATGACAATAATAATTTTGACATAAAGGAATATTTAGTGGAACAGCACTAGATTTTTAATCATAATTTCTTAATCTTTGAGTCATGGGTTCGAGCCCCACGTTATAGAATACACCGATCCAATCGTACATTTAGACAAAGACACAATTTAAAATAAGGTAACATTTGAAATAAAGTTTATATTTCCCGTAATGGTCGAGTCACACGACTACCACAGATGACGCTTTAATAAGTTTTTTTGTCTTTTATCAACTCGCTTAACCTGATTATACATATTCATTGCTTGAATTGTAATGTGGTTAATGTATAATTGTTTTCTTATATTCTAAAATGTTACATTAATCTATTTCCTATTGCGACATCAATATACAGTTTTTTATGAATGAGTTTTATGCTCTCTGTAACCTGGACTTATTGTTATTGATATTGCTTTATACTACAAAATCGTGAAATATATTTTCTGTATAAATAATAATTCGTTCGAGAAAACATTTAAGTACTTGCGTTATATTTTTATATTAAATATTTAAGACTAAATTAACACGGAGAAAACATAATTAACATTATCGTCAGTAACAACAAAATTCTAACTATTCTGTTGGACGAAGAACACTAGATTGAAAACAGTATTTTTTTTTTGATCCGGAATCGATGAAAAGAAATCAGATCGATAAAAATATATTCAACAATTGTTTTAACGGGGAATTTTTTGAAATAGCTATCAACGTATAATAAAAAAAAAAATAACGAAATTAAATGAATTAGATTATCTATGATGTTTTTTTTTATCATTTTTCAACGGTAAAATTGTACAAAAAATCATTTTTTCTTGTATATTCTTGTAAGGGAATTTCGTTTTCCAAAAATATTGATTTTACGGCCATGTCGTCATGCGATAATACGTGTGTCTCACGATCCGAGAGCAGCATTGCGTCGACCGCGACGACCCAAAATTTGGTCGTTTCGTACTGTCGCGTCTTCCTCACTGGTGTATGCCATTTTTGTACGAACAGATATTGACCACTTGTCGCAAACGTTTATAGTGATAAGCGGAACGGTCTTACCATGAACATAATAGCGCGCGTGTCGTATTCCTTCGTCGCGGCTGAACGATATCATTTTGTCATGCGTTTTAAGCACCGGTCGGTCAGCATCTTCCGTACCGTTGTCGAAAAAAACAGCTTTTAAACCTCGCGCGAGGAGAAAGCACCGAATTATATTCGATGGCCGACCGTCAGCCGTTATCGATCGGGTTTCCGCCCGACGTACGCGTCGCGTACGCTGCATGATTATCCGGACGTTTACGACTGTTCTACGGCCGTGTGGTTTCACAGCGGCAGTCGACTACTATTCAGGTCTGTTGATTCGTTTTCGTGCACCAAACGCGTCTTTATCTAACCGTACATTTGTAACGTCAAGTTTCCGGGCAGCACGCTACGGCGTTCGCCGTTTGGTAACTGCGTGATATCTGCTCGTATCCTTCGTAGTATTCAATGGTTTCGATTCAAATCGATATTAATCGCGTCCGATCGTTGTCTAATGTTATGCGGGCACTTAAACACGGAGCGTTTTAATATTACGTGGATTTTATGTTGATTCTAGAGAAGAATACACTATCACTACGCTTCGTTCGGATTTTTAAATAGTTGTTTTCGTTTTCCGTATCGACGGGGAGAAGGAGAATTACTCAACTATCGATTTTATAAGGAAGCGTACGACATAAGTTCACCGCACTACATTCCTCCCCACTGTATTTCGACCGCATTTCTGTACATGATACACTGGGTCTAGTGCACTCGCCATGTCTGTTCTTTAATCTTAATGTTCACAGTACTTGGATTTTTATTAAGATTTATACGTTGAAAAGTAATAACAATCAACGGAGAAGTATTACCGTTCAACTCATCAAAGTCTAAACGCCGCAGTTTTTCGTATCGATTATTTTTGAAATATAATTATACTGATTTGGTCGGACAGCGTATATATTATGCGCTTACTATGTTACGTAGTGATCTGAACGAAAAAAATTAGTGTTACATTATTATCATAGCGTGTTTTACAAGACGTTCATATATGGCATGCCTACTGTATAGCAATAATTACTAAGTAAAAAACCAACAGGAGGTGTGAGACGCATACGTGTTTCACTAAACGTTTAAACTATTCACACGAGACGCTGCAATGATGATGATACGGATGGTCTAAATATTCATATATATATATATATATATATATATATATATATATATATATAACTTAATAAATATAGTTAACATTATTAAAAACGTGACATTTTTGAAATAAGTCCACGAGAACTGAAATAAATTGGTAAAAAAAAAGTTATATACATGTACGTTATAGTTATACGAACGAGATGTATACCCAGATATCATGATATGTATAATACACTAATATGTATATCGTATAAAAAAACTTAACATAAAAATCCAGTAAACCCATAACTGGTTCAATGTGTATTTTGCTGAATTAATGCGTAAAATATACTACAGTAGTTATATTTGTGTGCAGCTTGTATAAACCTAAAAGTAAAAAATAAATCATCCTATGGGGTTAAACGATTGGAGCGAATATTATTATATTCGTTTATTTTATACATCAATAAAAAATTCTTATCTTATCTAATTGCAATCCGAATGTATATCGTCTACGGCTTCCCACGGAACTTGATTCGACTGCAATTATTATATTCGAATATTATATGCGGTGTAACGGTAACTCAGAGAGCGGTGGATTAATTCATAAGTAAGAAAATTAATTTGTTATAAACCCTAATGATTTTTATGATTGTTTATCCTTTTGACCAATCTTTTCTACCAAAACAAATAAAATATATTTTCATTTCTGATAAAAAGTAAAAATAAAGTATATTTTTGTGTCACCTCGGCAGGACATTTAATAGCGATATCCGTTATATTAAAAAAAATGTCTTTATCTAATTAGGCGTTTGGAATTTCTGAAAATAAATCATTTATTTATATATAAAATTGTTTTAATAATAATAACAATAATTAATTATAGGTATAAAATGCATTTTTCTTCAATTTTTTATAATTATTAGTTATAATCTAATAATCTGCAATAAGAAAAAAAGTCTAATGTTTAATTCAAGCAATGCGGCTACTGATTTGGAAATATTTTTGTTTTTATACAACATTTTTTTTAAGATTATATAATGGCGAATAAATTTATTTTGTAATATACCTAGGTACATTATATATATATTATACATAGTTTTTGAAATCTGATGTTATGCACATCAAAATATTTTACGGGCACTTAAAATACTAAGAATATAATGATTATCATCTTCAAAACGTATAATTCACTTAATTGTTCATTGCAAAACTCAATACGTTGGTCCAACTCTCCGTTGAGCTTTTATCAGTAAAGTTAAAATATTGAAACATTTTTTAAATTTTCTGATCAAACACAATATTGAAAATGTTGCAGTAAATGATTAACTAGTCACGTTTAGAGTAGCAATATATTAATTACACGATAATCCCAAATAGAATAAATAATAACGGTTAGAGTAAGTGATAATTATTTTTTCTCGAGTTCAGCATCACGCGTTATTTAGATTAACATCGCATATTGTCAAAGACGAAAAGTATATAACGTTTAGGATATTTTGACCCTAACTGCTAACTGCTATTGTTTCTAACGATTATCAGTCGACTTTTAATTCGTGGTTTGAGGGGGGAGGGGAGTAGAATAATAATGCGATCGTATTTTCCTCGCGGATATATTATGATTCCCAGTTGAAAAAGATTTTTAAGGACTCGTTACGATCCCGGGAGGGTCACCCGGTCTTCTATTAGCGCCCACGCCGACTATTCAAACATAATACATTTTATGATAGCGTGCTATTAAAACGACGACGCGGCTCGTCGAACAACCTCTGCCAGCCGTCGTCGTGCACTATTTATCGGCAAGGTCGGCGGTAATAACAATAATAATAATAATAATAATAATTACACGGTTGCACGGTGCTTTAGTTGCGTTTCGCATGTGCGTGCTCGAGCTCAATAACGGGCACGATGACGGGCATTAAACGAATTCCCGCAAAACACACACACCAACAAACGCAATATTGTATATAATACCGCGATTTACATTCGATATACATAACGACATAATAATTTATGTACATAATCGAACATTTATTTAACAACAAACTCTGTGCGCAACGAACGTTTACGTGTACGGTATGATGTTTGTATTTTGGAGTATTCGGAAGTATGATGAAATATTGTTTCGAAAACAATAATTTGCTTCTGTTCGTCGTGAACTTCCGTGTTCTTATGTGTACGAAAACGTGTGTTTATGGGATGAAAAAATAAAAAATGTAATCGCTTTCAATAATTTTATAATAACCGAATTGTTATCAACGAACGGTGTGTTTCGTGAAGCGAATGTTTAACAGATAACTAGGTACTACACGGCCACACATACTACACATATCCATACGTTGTACGTGACGTTGAAGCGCAGTCGAGGTTTGAAACGATAATCCGTTGGGAAACGCTGCCCAGTTTTCATTTCATAAAGATATACTATATTAAGAACGATTATAGTTATTACTATCACTATTATTGTTATGATCAGGGTTTGGATTTTATGACACTTTTGCTAATCGTTATAGATTCAGATAGAAATAGCAATGTGCACCAAGGACTCCAAAAATTAAATTTATTTCGCTATTTTTCGTTTGTGAAAAATATTTTAGATTTTTGGTATTAATTTCGAAGTTTTGGTGTTACTTTTTCTAATATGCGTAATAATATAATACTTTATTTTGTATTTTACATAAATATCATTTATATCGAATGAAAAATAGTATTAATTGAAGCATGATGAGAAAAATTCTCATATTTTTCTGTTTAGTCGCAACATTTTTAAGTTGTCCACAAAAGAAGGTTATTTTAGTTATTTTTAACAATGCAATTATTCAATATTGTACGATAGCTATTGGTTGAAAATATTAAATACACCGTCAGTGAAAGGTAATAAATTAAATTCAGATTTACCCATATATTTTTTCTTTCAATGGCAAATTTTAAGGTGTTTTTTTCATTTCAACGGCAGACTTGACATATTGTATTCGTGTTCCTGTGCCTCTTCCACGATGCCACTGCGACGCGTAATATAAACAAATAATATCGCTAATATCGAGCACACAAACCATGCACCGTAAACGAAGACAAAACAATTATCGACATTCCCCAGAACCTCATTACTGCTATTTGTTCGCGCTGTTTTCTGACTGCAAACACGGTTTTCGCTAGGTGAAACGTCACAGGACTTTTTTGACACGGCCCCAGCGCCTCATCACTCTCTCTCAACCGTAAACACTGCTACTCTGGCCTAAAAAGGGAGAATATCGAGAACAATAAAAGATTCGCGGTGGCTCAGTGTTACGCGCCCGGTATTCCGGCACGTGGAGTCGCGGGCTCAAAACCCGTAAAAATGTTTTCATTACTCCCTCGATATCTCTCCCTGGACCGGTCACAACAACTGTGCCCGCGTCATTTTGTTTGACTTCAGCCGTTAAAAGGGAGGAAAAAACACCCCCATTGGCGATCGTCGTCCGTCGCCCGTACGTTCAGGGAAGAACGCGGTGCGCCGGCGATACGAACGCCTAACCGGACGTTTACTGGACCGCGGTATTCGGTCGCATCGGTTGTGCACCGAACCGCACCGGGGCGATTGCACCGTGTTTTGCCGCCGGATGGTAAAGCACAACGCGAGTACACGTTCGTCAGGGCTAGTACGCGCAGCGAACGTTAGACGCTGAGTTCGGAAGGCGCACGGGACGTCCGCGAACGGTACACGCGGTAACGCGCGTTTACATCATCGTGCGCGGACCGCGTCAACGGTTTACACGCGAACGGCGTTTGTCGCCGCGATGGTGGTTGTTCCGATTTCACATTTCTGCGAGAACTTCATTGAGCGTGTTGACGTGTGTCCGGTAGAAATGAAAGAAGCACGCTTTATTGTAAGAATTTATTCCAACTGCACATATAACATATATACATGTTACAGGGGAGAAGGGAGAGCTTCACACTCTGTGCGATGATTTTATTGATTCTGATGAAGCAGATAATGAATCGAAAGACACGGAGTAGCCTACAGCGGTTTCGCCAACCAATTATTCAAACGATTTGATATCGTATTTATCGTTAATTTATTTTTTATACACGTACAGTTTTGTAAAACTAAATGTTGGAATTAAAAAAAATGTTGAAATTAAAAGTTGGATATAATCAGCAACGATTATAATATGATTATGATATTATAATATTACCATTTTCTAAATTAAAATCATAATATGTATGAAAAAAATAAATTAAACTGGATGTGTTCAACGCCATTTACACCGTCAGTCAATTTCGGACGAATAACCGATGATTTCACGCAGTGGCGTATTTTGGAGGAGTGTCTTCCATGTCAGGACATCCCCCCGAATATAAAAAAAATGTCCTAATATATTGGACATTGGTGTTTCATCATAATAACCTACAATTATACCATTCTATTATACCATTTATATGAGTTTCAAATGTGAAATTTTTTGTCAATTCCTAACAAAGTAAATTGTTAAATAGAAAGTTAAATGCTTTTTACAACAGTAAATAATTTTAAAAATGTTGTTTGTGAGGTTTTATGAATGTTCGACACCCCCCGCGAAATCACCCGAAATACGCCATTGATTTCACGTAATTAAATAATACATGTCAAATTTTAAATACCTTCGGTAAAGTAGATTTCGTTGAATTTCTCAAGTCTGCAGTTAAGTACTCAAATTCAAATACTCGTATTCATTAAGCCAGCTGCACATTGTATTTTTCTTAATGCGTAGTTCTACTGCAACTTACAATAAATACTAAGAAGGAGCATCGTTTGACGCAGAACTACTTGTCGGACGAAGTAGAATAACGGCCTGCAACGTGGCGCATATCGTCTCAGGAACAAACTCGAACAGAATATCGAAAATAAAAGCTTAGGACCAACAGTTACTGTCAATTATTTTTATGAAAACGATGATAGTGATGGCAAAAAAAAAAAATATCATAATTATGTTATTCTACGTGATTATTACGCTTTAACTACACTTCTGCGCGAAATCCGCGTAAACATACATGATGTATGATACATCTGTTTGTACGTTCATTTTCGTGTAGTGACCGAAGTGACCAAGGCTAAATAACGTTGCAGGTACATAGGTCTATTGATAAACGCACGTCAACGCTGTTCCAACGATAACCACATGTTTTCGTTGCTCAAAAATTAAACGCGCGTTCAACGCTCGCCATTTGCATTAGGCACAAAATGCGTGCGTGCCTTGCGGCGAAACTACGTCGTCGCCGCCACCGATGTCGCGGCACACGAGACGCGGTCGAAGAGCAGCGGTGTTACGTTGCTCAAGTTGCGGTGCGCGCTCGACCGAATTGGAACGAGGCAATCATACGGTAGCGCGGCGTTTTAATTCTTATTATTATCGACCTGCGTACTGGACGGGAAAGAAAACTGAGCGCTTTAACGTCCGTACACGTATAGGAAAACACACATGAGCATAGGGTAATGTGTTTGAAAACAGAAATTCCATTTATTTTATTTATTGTTTTTTGTTTTTATTTGTATCTTCATTTCTATAACAATTTCTTAAATCGACTAATTTATACAGTTCATTTTTACACATACAAAATATAGATAACGGGGGGCGAAAGGACAAAAAATCAAGTGGAATAAAATTAACATTACAATAATTCGTATTCATGACGATTTACACCCGGATTATTATTTAAACATCACGAGAACGATGTGGACAATATTATAGTTGCGTTATACACGTGAAATACCATATAATTATTATTATGTACATATCCCTATTACTGGCCGAATCCCTCGAACTATTTTAAGATTGGAAAGAAAAAATAAAAAGTAATAATAATAATAATAATAATAAAAATAATAATTATAATAATAATAATAATAATGATAATAATTATAACAACACAATATTCATATATTTACACCACAAACGCAACATCACGATGGAACGTACGGAATACATGTATGTATGCAATATTGTCGCAAACGTATTAGTAATTTTAATAACAATAGTGTGATCGGCTATTTTTGTTCGTCCGCGTCTACTTCAGGGAATCTGGTTTGCATTGCATTCGAAATAATCGTATCGTATTATAGTTGAAAGTTTCGTGTTGTTTACGACACGAAAAGTTATCCAAATAAATAAAAAAATAATAATACGCGTTCTCCTAAATCGATATTTATACATATATATGTATATATACATAAACGGTCGTGTGCACAATGTGATAATATATAACAAATATATTGAAATACACCTAATGATAATAATAATATTTATAATAATGAAAATGAAAATAATAATAATAATAATTACAGTACAAGTAATAATAATCTAATAAAAATAATGATAATTTTAATATAATATAATGTATGCCGTTTTTTTTTTCTTTTTTTTTTTTATTCCTTCACGAAAAAATGAACAAACAATTTAAACAAAATAAATTACTGCATTGTTGATGACCACACATATACGTAATAGTATTATAATACGAAAAATACGGGTAATAAATTACGGGTGTGGGCCTGAGCTACGGTATACGTTCGGCCATACGCGCGCAATATGCGTCGTCGTTCGCGAAGACAACCGCCCACCGGCATTGTTACCGCGCGTAGTCTGTGCGACAAACTCCTATTGTTTTTGACATGGCGCGACGTGCCCACTGAACCGCTGCGACGGCTATTTTGTTCTTCGGTCCACTTCAGATTCTCTCCGAACCGCGTTTCGTTGCTGCTCGTTGCCGCTCCGAGTTATAGGGATCACGAAACGAGCGGGGAAATGTTGCAAGATTCAGTACCGGCTGAACACAGAACCAATCCGTACCGCGGTTAGTTTGGACGAACGCGGGTAACGTGTTTCCGACTACGGTAGTCGCACACATTCGTTCCCGTGTGGGTCACTTCGATTGTTTTTTTTTTTCTCTATTCATTTTCGTGTTTTTTTTTTTCGTTTTTTTCTACAATGACTAGGACGAAGTCAAAAAAAAAAAAAAATAAATAAAAAAACTTATGCGCCGCTTGATCATAACGTACGTTCGCATAGTACCACGACAACGTACTCAATAATATTATAGTTCCGTACGTATGTACGTATATACGTATATTTTAATTATTACACCGTGTGACGTGAAACGTAACAATATCAGTGTAATGTATGTGTAATGAGTGTAAACGAAACGTGCGTGTTCGATGTGATGACCCGCGAAGTGCGCGGTGGATGACACGTGACGGTGATCAGTCGAACGAGACTTCGACCGTCCGCTTGGTCAGGTCCAGGGGCGAGGGCGGCAGCGCGGTGGCCGTAGCCGCGGACTCGAGATCGTCGGAGCACGCGGAATGCCGACCGCCGGCCGACTGCGGGGTGACGGGTGGTGGCGATCGGTTGTACTTGGCCGCGGTGGTCTTCAGCGATAGGTCAATGGGATACTCCTGTTCGACGGCCACGCCGCCGGGCGCCGGGCTGGACAGCAGCAGATCGCCACCCGCGGCAGTGCGGCCAGCCGTGACGGCCGCGTGCCAACCGGCCGCGGCCATGGTGAGCGCGAGGCCGGGACCGCCGCCCCCGAACGGGGTGAGGCCGGGCCGGGTGACGGATAGCGGGTAGTAGGGTGAGTGGAAACCGGAGATGGGCGGTGACGAGCCGACGGTGGCCGACGACGGGCTGGCCGACAGCCGGACGCGCTTGGCGTCCGCTGAGCCGATGGACGATGCCGGTGACGAGGACAACCTAATGCCGCCCGTGGTGTAAGGCGGGCTGTGGTGGCGGAGCACAGGGCTGGCCATCTTGCGGTGACGGCCACCACCGTTGTTGTCCTCGTCGTCGGGCATGGACGAGCCGCCCGAGTCGTCGGAAGCGGACAGCCGCCGACGGCGCCGGCGTCCACCCTTGGGCGAGCGGTCGTGATCGTCCCCGTTGTTGTTGTCGTCGTCGTCATCGTCACCATCCATTTCACCGCCGCCGCAATCATCGTCGTCATCGTCGTCGTAACGGTGATGCCGCCGGTGGTCCGGTCCACTGCCGTTGTTGTTGATATTGCTAATGTTGTTGTTGTTGTGGTGGTGTTGTTGGTGTTGACTGTGGTGGCGGTTCCGGGGATGATGGTGCGCGCCGATCATAGCGTCGGCGGCGCGTCGTCGGCAGGACGCATCGTCCTGGACCGCGGCCGTCATCAGGGCCGCAGCGGCCCCGTAACCGTTGAGTCGGGCCTGCAGGAACTTATCGGTGGTCAGGAAATGGTGGCCGGGGTGTACCAGGCCGGCGGGATACAGGGGCGAGCCGCCGCCGAACGCGGCTAGTGACGGCGGAGGTGGCTGATGATGGTGCTGCTGGTGGTGCGGTGACGACCGGCTACTGCCGTTGTGGTGCTGCTGTTGCTGCTGTGGGTGGTGCCCGACGGCTGCTGCTGCCGCCGCGGCGTTCTGATCCTGCAGCAGACAGTGGATTTTGAACCAGTTGGACCGTCGGCCGTACCGCGATCCGCTTTTAGACATGCCCACAAGCAAACATTTGCGCAGCCTGCACGCTTTGCACGACGTCCGGTTCTTCTTGTTGATCACACACTCACCGTTGTTCTTACATTCCGATATCGAACTCAAGTTGTTGTAAGTACGTCCGAAAAACGACTGAAACAAACAAACATAATTGACCCGTGTTAATTATTATGGTAATAATGAGTTGCCGTTTCGATAATGCGTCGGCTGTCAGTCGGGGACTACGGACGATATCAACATGCAAGAATGTAAAAAATAAAATAAAAAACCCAAAAGTAACTATCCTAGAGAAAAACGAATGCTTTGAAGTATCCAGTATTGAGATAGTATAATTAAACAATTTTTTACGTTATGTATATAACGCATAACGTATTCAATAGCCGCTATTTATTTTTAACTAAAACGCTAATAATGCAAATAGATCAATAGTTCCTATACATTTTCCACAATAGAATACATTTGTCAAAGATAATCATTTTAGGACGAATAAAATAATATATTTTGAAATCGTTCGCAGCAATTATCACCTGTTGTATTATACAAAATACCGTTTTTTCAATAATTTGATTCCATGGTTGTTAATATATTATATTATACTATCGATTTCAATTTTAACTTTGAATATTTTTATTAGAACCAAAATATAATACACATGTAACTTTAACCATATTTCTAGTGTATTATTTAATTAAGAATAAATTACTGCTTAAAATATATATGAGTTTCTTAGTTTGTGACGCCTATCAATTGTCTGTATACTATTATAATAGTTACTGGAGATAGCTAATATTCCTTATCAACGATAACTTATTCGCGACACATACGTTGTAACCTTTTTCGCCACCGCATTTAATTTTGCCATGTTTTTATGCCGACTCCATGGGAAAAAGTGTCAACGCTATTCGTCAAATCAAACATTATAAGTAAATGGTTCTTTCTCAATCGTGATAGCGGAGAATGAACACGTGCACGGTTACACGATACCCTACAATATATGAATGAATGTATCGCGCGTTATGCCAATACTCACGTCATACATATACGTATACAGTCTTCGTGTACAATGCGCATTATCGTGTATAATATGAATATCGTAGTTATTCGTACACGTTTCGACCGGAAAGTAATAATAATATAATATGTAATATACGCGATCGGGGCGTGTATATATACGCTGTGGCTCCAAGCTATATGAGTCCGTTCCACAACAGATACCATGCTGACATTATTCCCACGACCACGTATATATACACATATGTACACATACGTGGATAATAATATTGTAATATTATTATTATTTCGACCGACGGCGAACGTTATTAAAAACGATAGATCACACGGTCGATATTGTGTATGTGTGTCTTCGTGCGCCAAAACGATTTAACATACGCACGCGTGGAGACTAGAACCAGCCGACCCGCGATAGACATCTACCGACTAATGAGTCACATACGAACTGTAGGTCTCTGTTTGTGTGTTTGAATCGGAATTAATCATAAATCTTCGTATATCGCGATCTCCAATGAATGAACATTATATGTGTGTATAAAATACCCGTGTGGATCGATGACCGGACGTGCGGTTTGAGTGTGAGTATAAATACTATTACATACGTGTGTATCGAACGGTTGCCGACGAAAAGAGCACAAAATTACGAAAACGGACGTTAAAAAGCACGAGCGTGTATTATTTGGGTGCCATCGAGAGTTTCTCGCTGTATACCGTGATTTATTATTAGTATTTAGTTGTTGTTGTATTCAGTATGTAGTTGTAGTATTTAGTATTTACAGCAGCGTTTGAGCAGACTAAAATATGCTGTTATGGCCGAAAAACATTTGGTGACTGATTATAAGCCTAACAGTTATGACCTATAAACTAATTCACTCGGTGACTTTAATGCGCGCACTGATAGCGGATTTATTCATAATTTGAAGAGATAAATGAGGAGCTCAGGTTTGAAATTTTAACTGTTTGGGATTTTAACAAGAAATTTAATTATTAGAAATTTGTTATTATGTATATTTTTTTATGGGCAAACACTACTAAATATACTCATAAATATTACTCGTCTTCGTGTCACTATGGACAATGATGTTTGTCGATTTTTAAAAATTGTCATCAAATATATTTTAGAATGTGGTGCTTCGAAACGAATAGGAAAATATGTGTACGAAATAAATGAAATTTGACCGCTTAAAACATAATTTCTTAGATTTTTTTATGGACTTATTCAAGATCTTTTTTTATATTTTAAAACAATTCATCAGACAATAAAAATACAATTAACACTGCCTATCAAACAATACATTGTTATTCCATCTACAGTCATGTTAGTGTTCCATTTTTTTTTCAAACAGACCGGCCTGCTGCATTAACAAGCTGTTCCGCATAAAATCTGTGTCGACGGATTTATAAAAATTTATATAAAGAATAAAAATAATAGATAGACCACGGCAAATCATACATAAACCTACTAATTGTGAAATTGATAACACATTATGTAGTTTAACAAATATTTTGTATCTCTGGTGAGACACGCCCGTTCGTATATAGTTACTATCGTACGTGTGGTTCATCCATTTATATGTATTAACATCGATAGGAAAATAATTATTAAACTTCTCATTTTATTACACGTGGAAGTGATACTCGCTAGTGCTATTACCTAAAATGAAAAGGTCAAAAAAATATAAAGCTCCGAAAACCAACAAGCCCTTAGGCGTACTCGTTCAAGCACAATACTAAACATAATGAAATATTATACAAAACACAGTGAACGTTTTAGTAAAGCAACGTGTGAGTTGTTACTGCAGTTATACGTTTTTTTTTTTTTTTATATACTTTTTTTACACCGAAAGTTTCATGTGACAAATTTTCTGATCAAAAACATAGATATAACATTTCAGTTTTCGGTATAAAACAAATATGACTTATTTTGCTTATTTTATTGAAAGTTTTGTTCGCAAGTTGTTTCGCAACAGAGTAATACTTAGAATAATAATAAGCCTTTGTGGTTATTTCTTTGCACAAATTGTATTAAAGGTTTAAAATACCACGGTGTAGTATTTGTAGATTTTTGATTTTTAAACTAATACGAATATTTATTATTATTTATTTATTATTTACGAATATTATTCATCCAAAACTATGAAGCCACGATAGTACAGCTGTTTTATTATGCGCTACTGGTATGAACGTTAATATTTCCGAACATTTCTCGTCAATAATAAATAGCGAGAGACAAAGAAAAGTTGCAAGACGAAAGTCGACAACGACGATGCCGCTTATTACTGTATTTATATATAAAAATAATTTGTATATTATAGTGAATTGGTTAAATATGAAAGAGATAGAGAGAGAGAGTACAAGAGACTGCGCAAATAGAAGATGCATATATTATTACATACGGGTAGGTTATAATAAAATGCAAGCGCGTGCGAGTTTCGTTTCATTTATATTTTTTCATACTCATTATTATTTTCAATCGGTTTGACATTTATCTCACGTATGTATGTATAAGAATAAGCTCACACACACACATACACACACAAATACGAGATGTAGGCGAAGATGCCGCATTCCGCGTCGACCTGACCGCACCACAACTGGACCATCGCCGATGAAAACAACCGGTATACACGTACACACGCATATAAAGACGCTCGCAGTTGACATTTTATTATTATTATTGTTGTTGTTGTTTTTTTTTTTTTTTTTTTATAACTTTTACCCTACTCTTCTTTTTGGTCCTTCACATATTATTATCTCGATGGAAAAAAAATAGAAAGTCCCCTGGCCCAGCTCTCGTGATAATAATGTTACATTGGTCAAATAAATCGTGTCACGAAACTAACTCGATCGTATAATGTGTACCTACCTATGTACGAGTATATACCTATATATGTATATACAAGCATATTATATTATGTGTTCGTCCATGTGAGCGTTATCTAATGATCGCCGCCGCCGCATCTTCTATGTATTATGTTTATTAAAATATAGGTATGTGCATGTTTAACGGTATCGTGGAGGGCAGTGAGAGGGAAAATTAGAGAAACGGACACATATTTTTGTCCGACGAGTATTGCGTAAACGTCTCGACCGAAATATTCATATTATCGAAGTGTTATTGTGAAATTATACGCGTGTTTTATACACGACTATTTGTATGATACATATTTACTTCAGGGTTACGACGTGTGCTCCGGTTTTTATATTCCCCCGACGATGTGCTCGCGGACGTCCATTTTGTGGGAAAGGCAACTGCACGCATCCCTTTCTTGGCCCTGCCATCTTTGAATTTTCCGTGCATACACATTTTAGTGGTATATTGTTCAATTATTATATGATTTATTGAGAATGAATTAAGTATTACGATTATGTTTACAAAAAAAAAAAAAAAAATATACATCTATCTATAATGAAAATTAATCGATGTATCGTGCATTGAGAATATATTAATAAATTTCGCTGATGTTATTGTAACAAAAAAAATTATATGTTGACGACCGTGTATAGTAGTTATCTATATATCTCTGATTTCGCGTACCAATCATAGTAATGTTCTTTTCCACATAGTTTTCAACAATAAAATATTACAGAATAATGTTCTCTATTAATATTGTTAACTAATATTTTATTAATTTAACGTCTTCATTCGTCATTGTTATTGTTTTTATTTAAATTTTAACTTATTCCACGTGTAGTGATATTTATATATTTATACATTGTAAGCCATCCATTAAGGACATGTCTAAATTACATTTTTTACAATACATAATATAATGTTACGTGCCTATGAAGCGTGAAAGGAGTACATTGATATTTGATGTACCTCATGGTTTAATTATAATAAATCTAATTTCAATTTTCTGGGCGATAAGTCATAATATGTCCAAGCGAATTACTGCAGTATTTGCGCGCGCGTATGACATTCCACTATACACACGTATTTATATTGATTTTCGATAATACAAGTAGTCATTATTAACGAGAACGACGGACGTTTTTAGTCCATCGGAATTATAACGATTTGTACAACACATATTACGTGTATTTTGCAGTGAATACACGTGCAGATGCGCGTGGATTGCAGTCAGTGCATCTCGATTTACCGTAGACTTCAGAAAGGAATAATCGTTTCGAGTGAGGGGGAGAGAGAAATGTGAAACAATAAAAAGAAAGATGTACGGTGAGAGAGCGAATAGAGTTCTGTAATTATTATAACTTAATACTACAATGTATTTTTGTCGTGTTTACACCGTACGGCAATATACTCGATAAGACCGGCGGTGGCGAAGGAGTGAGTAGTTAAGTATAATAAGTATATACGTCGGTATATTATTCTGCGTTATTATACATTAATATGTACTTTCTTATTTTTTATATTTGTATAGAATTCGAAGAAGCGCTGCTGTGACCGAACCACTGCCATCGAAGAATATATAATACAGCATTAGTTTTTATTTTGAAAGTCAATACCGGTCGCCACGCGGTAAAAAAATATAACGTCGTTGTCACGACAATAAAAAACTTGTTCGCATTATACATACGCACACACACATACGTTGCAATATTATATTACTACGACGAGTGTGTACATGTGTGTGCACATATTATTTACAGTACCATCGCTGCGACGAAGAACGCGCATTTGTAAATGATAAATATATATTCTCATGTAGATTATTGTGTCCGGTCATGTTTACAAGTGTGGTTATTATAATCGTTTGTTGAACAGAATTATTTTATCTAAGTAGGTATAAAATAGTGACGTGATTCGTATATTGAAGAGCAGACGGATTTGTCGCGATATGTTTGGTCAAGATAATAGATCAGATTTGCGGTTGGGGATTATTGATCCGTCATAACGATAAATTCAAACCATTCACGTAAATCGCACATTTTCCCTAAAGTACTCGTAATTATTGATTGCATCGAATCATGGATTTGTATACACGAACAAAGTGAAAATTTCACTCGACAACAATTAGTTTTGAAAAGCCACGCGCATAATGATTTATAGCAGTGATAAGTAATAATATAATATAATATCGTTATATATAAGTACTCACTTTGCAGCCTTCGCAGGTAAAAGCTCCGAAATGGAAACCGGCGGCTGGCTCTCCACAAACTTTACACTGTTGGTTCATCTGTATAAAAAGAAAAACAATTTTAAACGGTTATATTGTATTATACTATATATAGGCGTATCATATCGCATCATCATCAGTAGCGGAGGATTATCCTCGAACGAGTACAATTTATAAGTATATTTCCACACATATGTATCCCTGGACAATGTACTAATATAAATGTTTTATGCTAAATGGAATCGGTCAAGGAAATCTAGTAATAATAGTTATACATTGAGATGGCATATTAGCATAACACATTTATGTTATTGTTGTTTTACACTTTATACGCACGCATATTATTATATATATATATATATATATATATATATATATATATATATATATATATATATATATATATATATATATATGAAAGCGGTATATATAAAAACAACTTAATTTATATATAAATATATAAAACATATATTATATACATAATTTAGTAGCGTTCTATCCGAATCACAAATTATATTACAATATTGTCTTGTGTAGTAGCTTGTCTTCGACATTTTGCGCGTAAATATAAGACAAATCGTTCTCGATATTTTATGTATATAATATTACGTAATCACATATGCGTATATCAAAACATTAAATCTCATTCTTTCCTACACGGAAACTCCTCAAGACCAATTCAGCTACGTCTCTGTTTCTCTATTAAATTATAAAAGATTAATAATTTTTGGCAAGCCGGTTGGATTTGAATTGAGATTGTAATTGAAATTAATATCTCGAGAACTGGTCCATAAGATTACGCGTCTTTGCATACTAGGTATAATATTTATATATTAAATATGACATTGTTCATTAAAATCGATTTCCGTCGCGGTTTCTGTATATGTTTATTTTAACATCATGTGCTTTTTCGAGTACTAATATGTATACGTTTACGTTTAAGATGCTCGTATATGATATGTATAAATATATTAATTAATATAGCGATATTAACTATCATAATTCGAGTGAGTGCGTGTATGTGTGTGTGTGTGAACGCGCGCGCGCAATTGCTCCGAGTCACGAAATAATTAGGTATTATTATTTTAGAGCTACCGCCGCCTCGGAGTGCTACCAGAATCTAACAACAGCCTTCCGTTTAAACACGTCGATTGTGCACTATATAGGTATAACACGTACGTTTATATACACCTACCCGCCGCCACCGCCTGAGATGTTCTCATAAAAATCCGTACAGTCATCGTTGGCGGTATGTTTATATACGATATAAAGCACTGCATTATATACTCGTATTATAATATTATCATATTTTGTATACCTACATGGAACGATAGCGACAAGCTCGCGTACTATCGCGCACCGATCAGGCACCGTTTTCTTGGCCATCGGGCGACTTTCGTCCGCGACAACAAATGAACGCAAGCGCGCATGTATTGCACACGGTTAAGATTTACGGCTTTTCGAGGAGGCGTATTAAGCGTGCACACCAACTATATTATTATGGCGTGAGCTTGAGTTTCGATTTTGGTTTCGTCGCGATCTTGTCGGGGGCATTGTCATCGGGTACTTATCCATTCATTTTTTTCACGTTTTTCCCATATTGCGTTTACCACGGCGGTTGTTCTGATAGTCACCGGCCAGTTAATTACATTTTTTACCGCCGTGCGAATGTATAACCTCCAAACCACTGTACGGCGACCGTGGAATATCTAAACGGCGGCATCTGTATATATACGCGCACTGCTTCTGCCACAGCGGGCGTAGGCGATATCGTGGGTCGTTGAAGTCTCCGGAGATTTTATATTCTCTCTCTCTCTTTATCTCTCTGTGGCGTGTTCAAACGACACGCAACAGCCCACCCAAGACAGTGCTCTCAAGACGCTACTGGAATGGAAGACTCCTTGGGACAGATAAATAAATTGTGTTGAATAAACGGTCGTCATCGTTGATCGCTATCGAATGTGTATTTATAACATATTATACACATAAGCGCGCGCGCGAACGAGCACAGCGGTAAAGAATTGTCGGATGACACACAGGATTAAATATTACTTTAATACTAGCACGTGTATACAGGGTGATGCTTTTAACTTGAACCGTCATGAATGTATGGTGTATCTATCGGAAAAAGTGTTTATGAGATATTTACCCTAGGGCGTATGGTATAATATAAAGAAGTAGACGAAAACAATGTTTCTACCTTTTGCAATCTTTACCCTTAACAGAATGATTACCAAATCACTCTTATTTTTATAGATATAATCACGTTTAAAGGATCGTTTATTATAATATATGCGCTAATAATGAAATAATCGTTCTTAATCGAACAATAGATACGAACAGAAAATTCTATAAACGAATTGTTAAAATAAAACCTAAAATTAAATTTAAAAAAAAAAAAAAAAAAAAAAAAATGTTAAAATAAAGAACAAAAAATTGCGAATTTCTTCAATCACCTGTATAATGTATTGTGCATTAAAACAAACGATTAAACGGTCCCAGAGATATTCAAAGCCCCTACATGTATACGATTACTATATTTCGACTGTGCTATTATATTATATATTATATAGGACCTATTCCATAAATTCATGTGTATACGTGTGTACACATAACGCGCGTTTAGATCGTTTACCGCGAGTGCTATGAATTTTTATACAACATATATATTATATTAAACCGCATTATTTAAAAAAGATGACACCGGCTGCGACCGGTTTCGAGCCCGCTGCACGATTTGGCCAGCTTCCTAATTCAGAAGCGGGCTTATACGATATGTACACATCATTGTCTGTATATATGTACAAACGCCTGACTGCTATTGCTGCCGCTAACCTCTTCGCTCTCGCGCGCGCTTAGCGTCTCTACTGTATAGAATATGTGTGTATAAAATACGTGCGACGGCAGCGCGGTGGTCTCGGGATGCATATTTTATTATTATTAACCGCTCACACACACACACACACACACACACACACACATGCATACGCGCGTACAAACACATATACAATGTGTATACGTATGTATGTGTATAATATTAGATCAATTATTTATTTGCCGCGTGTGCGTTTTTCCTTTGAAATCGACTGCGATGTTTTTTTCATTTAATTTTTACTTTACGTAACGTCACAAATCGCGGGCCACACGCGATCTGTACACGTACGATGGCGCACTCGAATACTGTGCATCTGAGCGGACACGGGCATAGAGATCGGATCGAACAGATAAATTCGTCGTCACACTGAATAACCTTTAGTGCATCGCATCGTGTTCTATATAACAATATTTGTACGGTATAAGAAAATACACATGACCGGTTCTCACGCCGTAAAAATTTATATTTTTTTGTGTGTTACATAATATTGTATAGTATTATACGTCAAGTTGGTCGAGAAAATGGATTATAAATATGGGAAAATAGTGCATTATTCTTAATCCCGCACACGATCTGTTTATGGAAAAAAATGCATAGGTGGTAAGTAATTTGTCAAGAACATAATCTTAATTTCTTAATATTATTATTTTAATACATATATAATTATATAATTCGCTCGTTTATAAAAAAATATTAAGATGATAACGTTAGAAATTACGATTCATGTGACGCGGGAATGTATATGCATCAAAAACCGACTCGTTTTATCTCATACTCGGCTACTAAAAAATCGTTCCCAAGGTCTATTTTTTCTTTCCTTTTTTTTTATGTTTAAAAACAGTACATGTTATAAAACAGTGAGAGTTGACAAATTTTAACAGCGTTATCTCGGTAACCTAAATGTGTACCGTCGATAAAATACTCGTCTCGACATCCCTTCTATTCGCTCTTATGAATATAATCGGTCATCCAATTGTAATGTAATACTGGCGTTTTAACGTGCACAACACTCCGTGAGATGTAAAATGTATTATATATATGTATATATGGTTACATGGTATGTAATAAATAATCTAAACCAGCGGTAATCGTTGGCCACCGATCGGACGACGATACTAAAATAGTATTGCACAACACGGGCGGTGATCTAACGCTGACCGAGGCGCCTCCTCACAAGTATTATAAACACTGCGGCGGCGGTTTTATCATTACCATATGTAACACGTATATGGTGTACACGCATATATTATCATGTACTAAATACAAAATATAGTATTATATGTACGCGCACGCTCGCGGTTTGGCAGCAGACCAAACGGTTTTCTCGAACGACAGCTGCCGAAACTTAATCAAAGTCATCCGCGTAATCCCCCGGAACAATATTAACTCGCTCTTTATCTTTCTCTCTCTATATAACATAATTCGCTCACTCCATTCGTCCGTCTCTGTCTCTCACGTCGTACATATACTACTGTTTATTTTTTTCCCCGGCGCACCGCGTCTTTTTGTCATTGACAAATTAACCGTAAATATATACGTATACGCGTAGCCGAGATTTGACCCTATCCTGAGATCCTCGAAACTCTTTTGCCACCACCGTCCCCTATACATACACACGCATGCATTTTATAAGCACCCGATCATCATTAATATTGTAGACGTGTTTTGCGAATAACCACTTCAGTCGTCGTCGTCGTCGTCGTCGTTTGAAATATACATTCTTCATTCTTCTTCTTTATTATTATTATTTTCGAGTGTGAAAGGGATGCGTGTCACCCGTCTATTGTTCTCCGACGCGTTTATATATATGAGGTAGTAACACGGACCATATTATTATTATTGTTATTATATATATAGAAAAAATAAAATAAAAATTATGGTACTTGAACGTGCAAAGGATGTGTGTAGTGAGTGTATAAACAATCTGTCACCGAGCGGCTACGGCACGGTGGTGGCGACGGTGACGAGAAGAAAATGCAAATAGGGATAAAGTGTCACCGTCGCCGGCCAGTCTCGTCGGCTTTTATTACTATTATTATTGTTAATATTATCCTTTAAGCGCCCGTGACCGGTGAGAACGTTATCGTCGTGAGCTGCAGCACGTATATGTATAATATACGCTTCCAGTGTGGTTGTTATCGCCTGGAAAACCGTTATTCGCACATGATGCGTACACACGTATTGTACCTATAGGTATATAATGTTTAATGTACTCCTATGTGTACCATAAGATCCATACGGGTTTGTTTGTTTTGTTCGTCCATTAAACACTTGAGTGTCGTCCACGCCTATATCGCACATGAGCTATTATATTCTACGAAATATGTACGAAGAAAACGCAGAAGTAAAAAAAAAAAAAAACAAGAAAGGCTCGAAAAAGCTCTTAACATGATTAAAATAAAGCCATCGGTTAGACCGTTATATTGTACCTCTACATGGTTATATATGTATACAATGAAGGACTGCAATACACAAGATCCCGCATACGTTTACGATGATTTTGAGAAAGCCGGTTTCAATTATGTGGATACATTATAATTTTGAGGAACCTGCTTGTCCTATGAATTAAATTTTTTGCAAAATCAACATTTTTTGAATTTTTCATTATAATTTTTATATTTTTTAATTTTTTTAATGGCACTATATAAATGTTATAATATCAATATTTTTGGATTAATTTATTTTCTGGACACTTCAATTTAAAACAAGCTGATATCAAACAAGGAATATTAGTATATTAAGCTTTAATAATCGAATAGTTATAGTACGCAAAATATTGATGAGTTACTCAGCATTTATATAGCTAATCATAACTACCCTATGGTTCATCTCTTAGCCTTAGATATTTTCAGAAAATAAATGAGTTTTTAAATATGATATTGAAATAAATTTTGGTTTTAAAAAAATAAATAATAAATATAATAAATTATAATCGGACGATTTTTTTATTTTATTTCCTATCAGAATTAGTATGAAAAGATTTCCGAAAATTGAAACTATAATAAATGAATAATCTAAGTTTACAGCGAGAGAAAAATTATATCTACTGCTCTGTTATAATATTATAATAAACTGTGATGTAATATAATTCTTGGGATAATTATATGCGTTTTACGTATCGAAGACAATCCAGATAATCAGCGTTTTTTTATTCTCAAAATAAAAAAGTAATTTGAATACCTATATTTTTATTTTTTACATTACGTCGTTTTTCTTATCAATTTCGTCAAACCATGCTGTTTTTTTGCTTTTCCAAAATATATTTGTTTAACAGCGGTGGTAGCTACAATGTCAATTCGGTGTATCGAGAATCTCACATAATCTGGGTTTTTGCTCAAATCAGCCATTACTTGTATCATATTATATATGCTATTTTCGTACTTAGCATACACGCAGAGAATCGCCGTTAATAATGATTTGTCAAATCAAGTACACGGTGGTGCTCGTATTATAATAATACAATATATCCCGCATTGCAGTATAGCGATTCCATATCTGCAATCCTAGTAAGAAACATACGTCGTCGATGTGTGCATAATATTATCCATTATAATACGCATTCTGCTCAAACTGATGGATCAATCATATATTATAATAATAAATCGTTGGATTTTTTTTTTTTTTTTTTGTGTACAATATAAACAAACGAAATCAGAGATAACATGACTAAGCGCGTTTGGCGACCGAATCGATTACGTTGCGCATACGTTATTTCATATTATACCATTAAAATACAGGATAGTTTTCCTCCAAGCATAAAAAAGAAAAAAATAACGGTATGTCGTATTGTGACAGCGCCTCCGTCCACCCGTAAAAACTGCAGCGGTCCTGCGTTGTCGTTGAGACGAGACGATCATCGGAATCGGTTTCATTTGACGATGATCGATGATGATGTCGCGCGCTTACGCGCGGATCATTCACGAATGTTTTAGGGAAAAAATCCCTTTTCGGATTATAAAATATATGAACGGTATACCTAAGCGTTATATATTATTGCACACATGGGATAAACGGTTTTAAAGTCATTTGAAAAGGATATATTATTATATATATATAACAAGGCGGCGGATTATGTTGTGTATAGAATCAGAAGTGTATTATTCGTTTGCATCATTAGGCGCTGCGCGGAGCGCACAATAGTCGCGGATAGCGCGTTTGGATTTCCGTCAAAACGGTAGCTCCAGTGTACCTACATAATGTATAACAGTTTTAAGAATAAGGATACGTGTATCCATATATGTATAGTGTATCCATATATGTATATATATATATATATATGTATACGAAAAAAAAAATGAATCGGATACCGCGAAACGCTTTGCTCGGTGATTAATGATTTGTGAGATGTATTTTGTTCTCCTTTATCCTGGGGGTCGCGCCACACCGGGACCGTCTACCGTGTCGCATTTAAATTAGACACCTTGAGATATAAATGGATATAACGTTTCAAAACATATTTAGGGTAAGTGCACGCTCAGGACGTGTTCAATATATAAGTGGTACACTATTTGCAACGCTGTGGGATATATGATACTGCATATTTACCATTATCGCGGTGTAGTACTTTTACAGCTATGAATTATGCACATTATAATACATTAGGTCATAATATTTCTTTTATTTTTTTGATTTTATACGAATAACTTTGTAACTTGAATAGAGTTTAAATAATCAAATCGTCGCATAAATTGAATGTTTACAGTTGAAAAATTATTTGCAGTGAGTTCAAATCGAAAATGTATTATCACACTTCCTTAATCATCAAATATTAATAATTTATGTCATTTACTCCTCGTTTGAATTAAAATAATCTGTAAATATCTATCATTGATACACATTGGATTATGCGCTTCTCCAAATGTTTGAAAAAGTGATTATAATTATACAAATTAAAAAGCAACAAAATCATTGTATGCGACATTCAGGTGCTGATTAATAAATAATTACAATCACGCAAGAGCTGTTTAAATATGTATTATTCGTCAGTAAAAAATGTGTCGAACTGTTGAAACTTTTTTGTGTATAGCAGACTACCACACTAAATTTTTGGTTAATTTTGTTCGTCAACTAATATTTGTCTATACATCAGCGTGGCGACCAAATAAAAAGACCTACATCGCTCACTACAGTATACATGGTATACTTATAACTTATGTATGTATACACTTATATTATCTGCGTGTGTAGAAAATGCTGCTGCCGCAGCCGACGACGACAACGACGACAACGATTGCGACCGTCTATATGGGAGCAGATAAACATCGGAACGCGCGCACATAATATTTAACACGACGAAAGGATCGTGTTGTTATTTTAATTTTTTTTCTCCGACCGTTCCAACAAAAAACCAACGCGCGCCGTTGACGTCGGATAAAATATGAATAAGGAAAAAATAAAATTCGAGATTACAAAAAAAAAAAAAATTAAAAGATACATTATAAAATCCCGACTAAAATTGTTACATGTCTTAGATTATAGATAGATATAATTATATTAATAGCCCGCGCTATATACGTATACGTGCATATACACGTGCTAACAACGTTGTCGCTAATTCTTGTCTCTTGTATTTTTTTTTTCGCGACCACAAATCACGAAAAACAAAAACACAAATTACTAAATAAACGGACATTTTTTTTCCGCTCCGTCGTAGCAATGTGTACATGATTGTGCGTGTTTGTGTGCTGGGCGTCGGTTTACCGCGAGCGCGCGTTCGCACACGCTTGCACTCTCCGATCGTACCTATATTACAACGAGTGCGTGGTTTTCTTCCCGTGTAGAAGCTTTATTATAGAAAAATAAATAAACACAAACGTGTATCGGTATATATATATAAGTATGTATGTATGTATGTATAAGTATACATAATATGACACAATACGCACCGAAAGCAAACTAGAGGACGTTCCCGGGAAACAATGCCGTTCTGATGGTCTACATAAAACAAGCCTGTTAATGAAACTTACCTATTGTGCCAACAACCATATCAATGGAGCATTGTGACTACATACATAATATATATGTACATATAGGTACTGCATATGATCGCATATGAACTGTGTCGTTTATGCAAATTAGTGGTTTATTTTTCTAAACGACTCGAAAATAACAAAACACAGCTTGTTTGTCAGATTCTAAGTATACACACCAACACATATACACAGTGTATTACACACATTTATTATATAGTGCGCGCTCACTGTGTGTACGTATATAGTTGCATATATGTATTCACCTATGTATACACACGAGAATATTGTGCGCCAAAGAATATAATATATACTATGTATATTATATATGTATATATCGTGTACTTTCATTGATTTGTTTTTTCCTCGTCCGTGACTATGTAATTTTCGTTTATTATTATTGGGAAATTAAATATATATAAACCTACATATTATAACATGCACGTAAATACGTGCACATAGTGTACGTATACTCGTAAAAACTGGTTATTTCACTTTGATGCCCGGAAAAAATCCGAATATGCGATTGTGTTATAAGTTATGCAATTTAATTTTTATTTGGTTTTTCGATTTTATTCGCTCATCGCGTATCATCACCAATGTGGGTCACCTTGAAACACACTACACAATTTGTACTGCTAAAACTATATGATTTCCACAACTACTACTTCTTCTACTGCTTATACTACTACTGCTACCACCTCTACTAACACAACATATTCCGCTATTTACCGTGATCTCGGTATATGGATATATATATATATATATATATATATATACGTATATTTAGTTGGACGGCACGGCAAAAAGTGGGTGTGATAGTGTCGGGGCCTAATGGTCGGATATCGTGATGTCCATTAGCGAGTAATTGTGAAATATCCGGTATTCATTAGACTCAGCTATTATTATTATCATCACTATTATTATTATTAGTGAGTACGCTACACATAAATTTTTTTCACTCGTATATTCCGTTGTCGGCTGCTCCTCTTTCGGTGGTAGCAAGTGCGCAATCTCTCTTCCGCGTTTGCGGATGCAGTATATGTCGTCAAATATTATTATGATGGACCGCTTTAGCGGACGGTTTGGGAATACAATTAATACAAAAGAAACATATTACAGATTGTTAATAACGTATGAATAAATAAAAAGAAATTAGTATCAAGGTAAACACACTAATGACGATACAACCAAAACGTGACAATTGCATTATATATTAGTATGATTTAATACGATTTACACACGATAATGATTTAAATTAACTTTTTTCAAATACTTTTTATAGGATCCGTCGCATGTGATATGGCTAACGAGCAAAGAAAAATAAATTAATTTAATTGTTCCCCTTGTCAACTTGTTTTGTGTACGCACAATTTAAATTAATACGGTACTAATTGTATTCGAGCGGACACGTTTTTAATATTTATAACTGCTCATTACCATTATACGTAAAATATATATCGATATGAATAATACTTTTAATTTGTAAGTTATATGTAACAGTTATGTTAATGTGCATATAAGATGTATATATATTTAAAATATTTTCAAACTTTACAGACATTTAAAAGCAACTTTTTTAAGAAATTATAAAAGAAAATTGTGTTATCGATAGTTAAGTTTTTCTCGTTCGAGGACTTCTATGCGTGTCTCTATTGTTTCAAAATAGTATATTTGTTAAATAAATGTCGTAAATATTTTTTTTATTATTCAATATAATACCACGGTTGATTATGTGAAGCAATCGTATTTACGCTTTTGAAATAATTAGTTTCATCTAAGTAGATACTGAGCCAACAAATTAGCATTATACAAATAAATATACTCACTACGTTGAAACATGGGAAATATATGTTGACTGTAAACGCATGCACGCAACAACTGACAAGGTTTTAATTTGATTGTGTAAAATGTTTGAACTGCAAATTTTCAATTTAACATATGAGTATAATACTTAATACATAATGCCTTTATATGTGTTTATTACAAATGACCTTAAAATCCTAGAACGATATACATTGTATACAAGTGTACAAAACACGTGCATGTGCCCACTATATAAAAGCTGTCTGTTAATTTAGAATTTCTTTTTTGTATTGGATTTGGGTGTGGATTTAATACATATAGTGAGAGCGGGCAAGTCCATATACAAAGTATATATCTATAAATTGTTACAGATAAATTAGTATTTCTGCACACGGATTCGATTATTAATTGACGGATTATAAAAGAGACTTATTATTATTATTTTATTTTTTGTTTTTTGTTCCAATTAGAGTAATTAAGATCTGCAAGACATCACGGAGAAAGTTGAGGCAGAAACCTCACACGAAGCGTCGGCCACCAGAGTTCGGAGTTAGGGGACGAGATATATAATACTCTATAATTTAATAAATTATTAATTAATAATCGATGTGTTCGTTATGTGCAGGTACCTATATAATATGTACTCGTTTATACGAATATGGATGTATCTATAGGATATGTGCGTTTTCGTTGTAAACCGATTAATCGATGATCGAGCGTGGGCGTGTACGAATATATCCTATACTCACCGCCTAGGTCGCGTCTCTGGGGTCGTGCTCAGTGCAAACGCAACGCAAGTTATAACTAAATTAATTAAAAAAAAAAAGATATTTAATATAATCGTTATTATTACTGCTATCGAGCCTATGAATCGATATATTGTTATTAGTCTATTACTTTCCGGTCATAGAAAGAAAAAAAATACGTTAAAAAAAACACTTTACGCCCATTTCGTGTACGCACGGACTTTTCGTGATCTATTCGCCCACACCCAGCGATTATTCACGTACGTTTCCGATGATTCTATTTTAATCCTTGCAAAATAATAAACCGATTTCAATAATGCAAACCAAGCTTACGTATGAATCATAACTATTTTTATTTTCGTTGTGTTATAAAGTCAAATGTGCTATTAGAAAAACGTAATTAATACTCGGGAGACTTTAACGACAAACGTTTCTATAGATGCATTTCGATTTAACAAATTAAATTTAAATTAAATTTACGACACGAATTAAAAAATAAAAATAAAAAAATACTGTGTAATAATGATACAGGCATTCATACGCATATGTTATAAGCTCAAATATATATTTATACTTATATAGAGCGACTAGCGTAGCGGATCGAATAATTCTTTAATATATCATATATATATATATATATATATAGATTTATGGAATTTAAACAGACATATAAAATACTACCACAGAATTTCAAATATACGTATGAAAAAATCGTCTCTAATGTAATTAGTTTTATTGAGATGGACGATAAAAATCTGATTAACATACTTGTCCAGGCGTTGAAGTCTCTTGTACATATATAGTTCTCGATTACCATAAATAATACACAATAACTGTGAAGATAAATCATTTTATCAAAAGTACCTGAATATCAGAAGGAGAAAAAAACTCTCGTTGGATTAGACTTTAAATTTCAACTAGTTATTTAAATATTATTCCGAACGAAAATCCGTCGGCGGTACTAACGTTAGAAACTGGGAACGGGCAGGGAGAGTATAATAAGAAACGGATTTAGTACTCACGTTTTAATCTTGAAACGAAGTGTATTCAGCGATCATATCCAAACGAGATCGTCCAGTATGTTGTCCAAAATGATCTCGTCACACGGCGTTCAAGTCGTTGTGCGAGTCTCGTTCATAGCGGTGTCGCACAGAATTACAAAAAATAATAATTATAATAAAAAAATCGTAATTTTCCTTCGACCGAAAGATTTTTGAAATAATCAAAATTATCGCAGTCTCTGCAGTACGACAGGGCGTCAACAATTAAAACAATAAAAACGATAAAACCGTAAGAAAAGAAAGAAAAAAACTTTGATGTAACGAGAGCTCGGTTATTGGAGATGATAATAATGTCGTTTTAACGAAAAACAAACACAACAAAACCAAAAAAAAAAAATAATATCGATCGTTTTTTTTCGCGAGACGACGGTTCCCCGGGTGTGGATGAAACGGTGGAACGCGGATGGCGCAGACACGACGATGCGCGGTGCGCGACGGAAAAACGCGAACTGTCCGGTGCGCCTGCCGGTACGGACTGGCCGGTCCCGGTCGGTCCGGGGGGCCGCGACGATGCGCCGCGGTGGGGGTCGGCGGTGGTGGTAGGGCCCGCGGTGGGCGCGGCCGGAGCGCGCCAATCGTAGCGTTTGCCCCCACCGCGCGCAACTCGCCCCTTTTTCTTCGCGCACGCCGCGATTCGCACCTGCTACCACAGCCACGCGCACACCGCTCGCACACGTACACCCGTCCGTACCGCGTCTGCGCGCTCGCGCTCTGACAAACACACACGTTCGTGCCCGGAAAAATTAATAATTTCCTCGACGCGTATTGCACGATAACCCAACGTTTGTCCACCCCTCCCCCCTCATTCGAAATGTAAACGTACCTTCCGACGTGCGCGGCTATTGCGGAAACGTGTAAAATAAGGATATTTACATAACGGTTCGCGATTGCCCCGATCCTTTTTTCAAACGAAATACTGACGATAAATGTACTACCTACGCGTGCATGCATACGAAGATGAACCGTTGACTAATTGATCGGTACATTTTTCACAACTAAAACACGTAATTTTCGAAATCTTGAGATGAAAAACCGATTTTTATCGTTTTTAGATAATTACATATTTATGAGTTCGAATGCCTTCAAAATGTATGTTACTACGTTTGTATAAAAATAATCATATTTATTGCATTGTTCTCAGTTTTTTTTTTTTTTTTTTTTTATTCTGCAGAGAATCTACAGCAAATGACATTTGATTTTTATGACGAATTACGTTTACGGTGAAAGTTCGTAAAAGATGTTTCCGTTTCCGTTGGTGCAATTTACGTCGATCGACTTTTAAATTTAATGCATTTTAAAAAAAGTTTGTTAATCTTAAAATTACAGCAATTCTATCGTGTGTTATTGGGTCGAATACAGTATCATCGCGTTTACACCATATTTTAATTTAATATTACTAAGAACTTATCTTGTAATTATTCTCATAACTGCTGTATGTTAGCAAATAACTGTATAAAATGCAAGTGATTCGAGTATATTTTTATACACTTTGTAATTCTAGTACCTACATGTCTGAAATCTATATTAACATAATTATAAAACTAAGATAAATTGTCACAAAGATACTATAATATGATACATAATATAATATAGTATATTATATGGGTTTCAATTCTTAGAAACATATAATTTTCTTTGTTCTCAATAACATTTTAGATTTACTGAAACCAATATTCTCAAATAATATTTGATTTTTTAACTGAAAATTCATATACATTATGCATGCTAAAAAGTCTTGTTTTCTCGTTACATTATCACGTAATATGGACTAGAGATGATCATTTTACTTTTATGTAGGTATTTATAGATACAGTATTCCATAAAATATACCATATATATATATATATATATATATATATATATATATATATATATATATATATATATTTATATATAAATATATATTATGGTTATAAATGATAAACCGATAATTATACTTGTGAGGATTTATGCACATCAAATTAATTCCTATATTATTATAAAAATAATAAAATTATGTCAGTATT
The DNA here is from genome assembly GCA_034509805.1 of Sipha maydis. NCBI lineage: Eukaryota > Metazoa > Arthropoda > Insecta > Hemiptera > Aphididae > Sipha > Sipha maydis. The sequence continues at coordinate 211 of JASXSY010000689.1, read as the reverse complement.
TTGATCATTCTTAAATAGTGGACATTTTTATTATTTAAAATAATTATGCGAATATAATCCGAAATTATTTATTGAACGAGAATGTATAATGTAGGTTTGTAATACGAGTAGTAAATAAAAGTCATTATATAGACTTAAACAGATGATTATTAGTTTTAAATTCCAGCGATAAAAGATTTTTTTTATCTAGATAAATAGCAACTATTGTCAT